>JAGDQP010000256.1:161932-181123 GCA_022664845.1 Lepisma saccharinum
AGAGAAAGAGAGAAAGAAAGAGAAATATATGAAAGTAACAATGGAATATAGTATTGTCAACAGACTTATGTAGCTGTGCAAAATTCATCATTGTATGACGTCGTAAAATGAGTTAATATAAGGTTGCAAGATTTGAGAACCCGGTTGAATCATTATGATTTAAAGAAAAACATGTAATAAGGCTTTTCAGGCTAGTCTGTATTCTTTAATAGGAATAAAAGTCTTAAAATCTACTTCACTCCTTCCCGCCAGCAACAACACATTTGACACGTATAGCTAGCTTTTAAATTTTGTTATTACTATTCAGCTTTTGAATATGAAATAATCAAATCATATTTTGTTTATTTGTATACCTGGATTAATTTTTAGTACTAATTTAGTCCTCCCTTTATCATATCGATTGGACAAAATAGGTAAAAGCACTTCTCCCAGATAAAGGTTTTCCATGAGAAAACATTTTTGGAAATGAAATGTTGAAATATATCACGCAAGCGACATATGCAACAAATGTTCCAATATAAACCTTTTCGTTCCAGACTTTTGAATTATTCTAATATTTCACACACTACTAACAACTCTAGCAACCCCGGTTAGTTCAACGTTGTCTTACTTGATTTTCTTTTTAAAAACTACGTACACTGTGTGAACATGAAACCAAAATTCAACACAAGTTTTAGTTTCAAGTGCATTGATCTTGAAGGTTCATCATGTAAGGACGCAATGTTTATTTTTATAAAAGAAATCTTTATAACAATGAAAGATCATCTGCTCTAATAAATCAACTAGTCGACGCCTGAGGATTATAAAATCGTATTTCCATAGGATTTTAATATGAGATACCAACGTCAGACGTCGTCACTAGTGACGATGATCAGAAAACGTGGTCAATTAAGATATTCTACTGGTGGCGGCACTACAATGGTGGTTTATTTTATTCGTTTCTTCGATCGGTAACAATATTGTTTCTCATCCCTTAGTATTTATTATATACGTCTTTTCATAGATGGCAGTACATATTGAAGATGTTCCGGAAAACTCAGACGTGTGCTGCCATCTGTAAACCAACTGGAATACTTCGTGATGCTTAGGCACTAAATGATAGAATAACACCAAGAGACTGATACGTCGGGATGGGTGAAAGTGGGATGGGTTGGAATGTGTGTTTGTGTGCTTAAGCACAGATGAGATTATGATGCACTTAGACCCAGCTTGTCAGAAGGGAAGCGGAATGAAGGGTTTAAACCGCAGGTTGCGCTGGGATTTTTGCTTTAATATCTAGAAAGCAGTAGCATGTAGGGTAGAGTAGTAAGAGCATGCTTACTTGACTTTGCCTTCCAATCAAACAACAGATACTAGAAATATTCCTTGAAATGAAACTGGGAATAATGGGTTATGTCACTGCTTTCGTTAAATCTAATACTAATTTGATTATATATTGTATATTATTATTATTATTAAATTAATATAACAAACATAATTTTAATACTACATTGACAATGTAATTCAAAATTTATTAATTCTCTTTCTGTTTAGTTTCTTTCTGGCCTTAATAACTTCATAGTTTTCATGTTTGAGCATCCAAGTTGGTTGGTACGAAAAGAATGATCACTCAGAAACGTTTAAGTTTAGATTTATTTATTTAGTGACAACACAACAGGCAATGGCCTAATTATAATGTTGAGTTTTATAAAGTAGTTGTACACAGTTTATGGACAATGGTATCTCTAAATTCTTTAGGTTGTATTGCATACGTCCAGATCATTGTGAACTATACAGAGTTTGTTAAATATAGTACAAATTCTCCAGATTGATGACCTCATCAAGATATTGGTTCTTGACTTTTTACAGTGCAAGAGACTAGATGACGGGACACAAAACTGTAATGTTGAAACTAAATCCATACAGTTTAACTTATTTTGAACAATTTTTTGAAGAAATAACAGATCAGCCTTTGTTACTAAAGTTCTTAATGACTGCATTGTAACTATCATAAGCAGGAATAGATTCGAGTTTCTTTTAAAGCCAGGAATTTAAGAAATTTTGATTGGATTTTCTCTAATTGTTGGCAATGTTTCCATTCATATGGCTTCCAAATAGAAGAAGCATATTCTACCTTGGAGCGAACACAAGCATAGTATTTTTTTTTTCAATGTTGATATATTGTTCAACTCTCTTCCCGTCCTAATTACGAATCCTAGTAACTTTAAGGGTTCATTAGTTATATTTGTAACGTTCATGTTAAAAGTTAATTTCGACACCAAGATCCTTAACTACAGTAGGTCTGTTTAGTACAATTTTATTAATGGAATAATCAAATTGATGAGTGGTTTTATTTCTATTAAATTATAATATTTTATATTCACTTATGTTGACTTCAAGTTGATTAATAGCACACCAGTTTGCAATACTATCTAAGCTTTGCTGAAGTCTTATGCAGTCTCCGATAAAGTTGACTTTTGTATATATTTTGGAGCCATCTGAAAATAACAATTTTTCATTATCAAGCACATAATCAGGACGGCCATTAACAAATAAGAGGAACAATAAAGGTCCTAGGTTCGAACCTTGAGGAACTCCTGAGAGGGCAGAATATTCATATGATTTGTATTCTTTATTGACAACTGATTGCTTGCGATTTGTTAAGTATGAATGAATAGAGGATCCTAATCAGAGTGGGTGAGAAGTGATAGTGATTTAATTTTTCCAGTAATTTATTGTGATTAACTCTGTGAAATGCTTTCTCAAAGTCACTATAAATCACATCAACTTGTTTGCCTTCATACAACGAATTTGCTATGTAGTCCGTAACAACTGCTAAGTTTGTTACCGTGGATTTCTGAGAAACAAAGCCGTGCTGATTAGTTGAGATAACTGGTTGAATATGATTACTAATTCTCTTGTATAAGATCTCTTGTAAGAGATCTTGGATATGGCCTCTTGTATATGATTACTAATTCTCATGCAATTGGCCTGAAGTCATTATTAATCTCGCTGCTATTATTAGATTTTGGGATAGGACAAACCAGGGCAGATTTCCATTTGTCGGTGACAGTACATGTTTTTAGGGATAAGTTAAATGCTATTAACAGGGGAATATTTAAATATATCAAAACATCCCTTAACTACATTTGAGGGTAAGGCATCAGAACCAACTGTCGTCTTCGATTTTAAACTTCTGATAGCATTTTCAACTTCCTTTAGTTGAATTTGGTCAATGCACAGTATCCCTATTTCATCATTTCTATTACTAACACCATCACCGTTAAGATTATTATACGTTTGAGAGGAGGACAGAAATACCGATTGAAATACTGAGCGAATGCATTCCCTACCTCATCATTGCTAGACAACTACAGACCTTCAAATCTTAATACGTTTGGCGGGAGGTGATTTTTATTTCTGATAAAATTCCATAGTTCACTCGAGTTGATATTGATATTATTTTCAGAATTAATTATAAAACTCTTATAGGCAATTCTAATGTCTATCTTAATTTCTCTACGTAATCGAGCAAATTCTTGATAGAAAGATGTTGAGTTCATGATTTTGACTCTGGATTGTTTATACCTTGACCTTAAGTTTTTAAATATCTTTGGTGAGCCAACACGGATACTTTGAAGCAGTATTTATTTTATGGCGAACACACCTATCAAATATTCATAGACAATATCATAGAATTTACTCACTAAGTCATTAACATTCCGATACATTTGTAATAATCCCCAATCGCTAGCTTGTAGTTCTTGATACATCAGAAAATGTGCATTCCTAAACTTGTAATAATAAGTGTTACTTTTCTGCTTTACTTTCTTGACCTTTATGTTAACTATGTCTATTATTATAGCTGGGTGATGGATATCTTCCGGTACCAACGGCAACAATTCTTTAATAACTTTAACATTTTCAAGATTTGACAGAACTAGACCTAGTGTGCGATTATTATGATTGGCAACATTGTTAAACGATCTCAAATCATAAAAATTTATAAAAATTATATAAATTTCTACACTTTACAGATGTTCTTTGCTCAAAATCAAACTCGGCACCGGTTAACTCCGGTAAATTGAAGTCACCAATGAAGAGAATAGGACTGCCTTGCGGACAAGTTGATTAAATGCATGCAAATAGATTATCATACAAATCTATACCTGAATCTGGTTGAAAATATACAACACAGATAAACATTGGGCTCCCCTTTACAGTTATTCTAGCAATCAGACACCCATATTGATCATCACAGCTATTCAATAAACAAAGATGTGAAAAATCTCATTCTGTTAAACTCACCCGCTTGTTTCTCCTGATCATTTTGTCTGCATGTTTTAACTGAGATTTTATGAATCTAAGAGGATAGATAAATATGTCTCAAAACTCTTTATTTTTCCCACAGTACATTAATGAATCATCATTACTTTTCACCAGATTTCATGTGCATTTTAAGTGTAAGCTACGTTTCGTATACTTCGTTTCTTCCATATCTATATCTATAACTATCTATCTATATATCCCCTTTCCTCTTTTCTATGATAGTCATAGTCAGCCATTTGCAATGCATTTAGCTCCTGAAAAACGCTCACTTTAATTTACTCATATTGCGTTTTGGCCATCTTCTGTATCAGCCTTTCCCAACCTTTTCCACCTTGCGGACCCCTTTAGAGTGTGCAGTACATCTGAAGGACCCAATGCCAGATCTAGAAATTTTCCTATGGGGGCAAAGTTAAATTTTGCAGCTCTTTCCATCGTTTTTTAGCCAAACAACACGACCGACCAACGCGACGGCCACAACATTGTCTCGCATCTCTTAGTGTACTTTCGTTATCTTCTCTGGAGCCTGTCGTGGCATCGATAATACGAACTCCAGTAAGGCAGTAGACCTGTCTATCTGACATGAATTGTGGTTTTGAATTTTAAAGATGAAGGAGGTTGTACGGAATAAGATAAACATGTCTTAGCGCGCCAGTATTGAAATTTTGAACACACTCAAGTCAATTTCAATTTAATATGCGATTTTACTTCCCTTTCTTAGGAGCTTTAATTTTTAGGTGTGTGTCAGCCCATAAACCTCTTTCCCCCCGCTTAGATTCGGCACTGGAAGGACCCCTTGCATTATACGTGTATTTGTGTCGAGTGGTGGAGGATAATAATGATAAAAACTTTCACGTTTCTTTTACAATATATGAATGGTTTGTAGCCGTGGTATGATGCCCGCTCCGTAATCTGGAGGTCCTGAGTTCGATTCTGGAGCCAGACAGCTTAGGTTTTCCCTGGTTTTATGAACTTCACCACACCAAAGTCGGAATGGTAGCTTAGTTTAATGATGGAGCCGAACACTTCCCTATTTTCCTTTTCTATTGTTCTTTATTATTATTGAGTTGCTATGGTGTTTGAGCTGTATTTGGAGACGTTGCAAATAAATAGATAAGTAAATCCACTTTGCAAACAATACTAAACCCGTCAAATATAAGAAAAGGATTTCTCTAAAAAAAACTTCAGACTTGTTACGTTAAGCAAGTTAACAAACATTATAACAAATGTATGACACCGAGGGTAACAACTTTAGTCAATGTGGTGTGTTTTGTCTCTCAGCAGCTAATTTGGAAATGTCAAGATTAAACGAGGACATGTTTAACTGTTCTGCATCAGCATCAAGACTATTCCGATACTTATTCTTCAGATAAGAAAGAGCAGAAAGCGTTTGTTCACAAGGTATGTAGGGACAAATGGTATTGCGCATCGTAGCCCTTCAAAAATTTCAGTTGATCGCCCACGCAACCAGAAATCAGTCAGTATGGAGGATGTCAGTCATAACGAAGTTCCAATAACTGATCCTTTCCGTCCCTTGGAATCTCATTTTCCATCTCTAGGAAAGGATTTTTCACCCAGTCGATTTTTTCGTTGCGTGGCGAAAAGTATTCTCTGTATTAAGGCCATGGTTTCTAAATATTATTTCATATTCACAACAACATAAGAAGGAAGATCTTCAGCTGTTGACATGAAATCGCTAATGGAAGAGAAAGAATCATCATCGTATTTTTTTTTCTGTCTAGGTGGTAGTTTCTTGATCGTCGCTTCAATCTGGTCTTGAACCGTGAATATAGTAACACTTTTGCCTTGTATTCATAGATTTTAAAAAGTTGAAAATATCCGACATGTATGCTAGAGTTGACATCGTTAAGACGGCAACTCAATTCAAATTTGGAATCTGAAAGAGACAACCACTGCATCGCGGAGCATGTAAAGACGGGACAAGACTTTTCAGCGAGATAACCATTGAGTTTCGGAATCTTGCAAGAGATGCTGATGATCATTTCCAAATTCAGTGCATAGTACAGTGAATAACCGAGAGTTAAGAGAACTGGATATAATTCACAATTTTCACTGAATCGTCCAGAACTCTTTTCACGGAGGCTAATGCTTCTCTGTAAGCATTACAGTGAGTCAATTTCGCTAACGGGGCATCGGATTGGATGCACACAATCAGTTCTTTATCTTTGACGGTCATTGTTCAAGCACCGTCTGTGCTAACGCAAACTCATTTAAATTATTCTAAGTGATTTTCCACTAAAACTGTCAATATAACGAAGTTCCACAGCGAATTAGGCATGTGCGTACCACAGAAGAGAGCTTATTAAAAACAAAATCACAAACGAAAGAATGCCTGACAAGAATTTCTCATTCTCTCTTCCCTTTTCGTCACTTAATTTGTGAAAGTAGATTTCTATCATTTCAAGACATTTTACAAACATGTACGTCAGACTCAATACGCACGGTAAACGAAATTATTTTAAAGAAAAGTGCATACATTTAAAATAAATCAAGCTGAGAAGAATAATAATAGTCGATTCCCGTTTGAGTACAAGCGATTTCTTGTAGGTAGAACATTACTTATTACACTAATTGTCTTGCCAATATTCAGTTGACAATTTTAACCCAAAATGTTGTATTGTTCACCAATGTATCTAAGTGTCTCTCTCTTATATTGTCTTGCGGACCCCCTCGGATCGTCTTGTGGACTCCAGGTTGGGAAAGGCTGTTCTAGATCATTTTCTATCGCTAAGAATTCAATGTAAAACACTTGTCCATTTTCCATTTGTCCGTCTTGTTATGTGACAGGCTCATTAGCAATCATGATCACATCTTTTACTCTATTATGGAATTCATTCATTTTCTTCCTGTCCCACCTATTTATTCCTATCACACATCTCCCCAATGCTTTTTGTGAAGTTCTTAATTGTTCAGTCTTTTGCTCACTCAATATTCACGTTTCAAATACATCACAAGTACGACATACAGATTACACATATGCTTGAGACACATTGGCCCCTTTTTAAGTAATCCCCCCAGGCAACTTCCAAAGGTACTCTGTTTTTGCTGCAGTCACCTTCACATTCGTTTTATTTAAATTCATTTTAAGTCGTATTTTCATATTCTCTTTACTTAATTCTTACATTCTGATTTGTGGTTCTTCTGCACTTAAATAAAAAAGGATTATACCACCACCGAATCGAATATCACTAAGGTGGTCGCCATTAACGTTTACTCTATCTTCATCAAAGTTTAAATTTTTTAATTCTTTTTCCAAAGCCACAGAAAATATTTTCGGAGAGGTTGAGTCTACCTTTCTGATCCCTTTTCCAACTCTGAACTTTCCACTCTCTTGAAGTAGTCTAATTGGAGATGTGGAAGTCGAGTATACATTTGTAACATTTTAATGTATGCACCTTCAATAATGATTTAACTGCCAAAGAAACCGAAGCGAAGGTTTTGTCAAACTATGAATATAAGAAATAGTGGAAGTTTATGTTCTAACTGCTTTCCACAACTTGTTTTGAAACTTGTTTGCAGTTCTAATGTGCGAAATCCACTACGACATACAGCTTGTTGTTTTCTCTAGTTAGTTTCCAAGTCTATTTCAATACGAATCAGAATAAAAATTTCGATAAACATTTTGTACATGACTGACAACAATCGAATAGGGTTATATTTGTCGGCACAGTGTGTTGCTCCTTTTTGTGTTGAGGAACAATAATAGCATTGTTCCAACTTGATATTTCTCGCCTTTTGATACTTATTTAGGGTCGCGATTAGTTCTGTTTTGGGGCGGACAGCCCTGCTTTCGATAGTCGAGCCGAACGCTGATCTGTTGTGCTTTTAGTTATATAATTTAAAATGTTTAACTTTCCATGATCATGATGGTTTCGATGTAAGACATTTTCAGAATTTGTAAATATTAAAAAAAAAAAAAAAAAAAAAAAAAAAGTAGCCGCTAGATTACTTTCAATGAAATCTAAATTTGCATGATTTCCTCAGTTAATTCCAAACTCCAACTTTGTTTTAACTTGGAGAGTGGAACATGCAGTCACATTTTTAAAGCATTCCTGCAGAACAAATGTCTACTGAATGCGGCTTCAGAAGAGGAAAATCTCAATAATACGTTAAAATGTTTGATGTGTGGTATATTCTATAAAATTTCACTACCAACGTTACTTACAAGGGAATGTTTTTTGCTCGAACAAAAATTCTTGTGCGAATATATGTTTTTCCTGAAGAATGTGCCATTATTCTTCAGAAAGGACGATTATTAATATATGAATTGCTATCTTCTTCTCTAAACTGACCAATTACTACTCGAATTGAATTTATTTTAAGGCCTTTAGGCAACTATGGCTCAGGCTGTATGGATGATGGGATGAATTGGTGGAATGAAGAAAGTGGGAGGAAACGGGAGCACCCCGACAAAACCCACGCACATGGTGTTTGTCCACCAGAAAGTTCACATGGCATGAGCAGGGATCGATCCGACGACCCGTAGCACCAGAGGTGAGCGCTCTACCAACTGAGGCACCGTGGCCCCCAATTAATACTCAAATACTGTATACTACAAAAGACTTGAAACAACCTTGTAAGTCGTAAACGCGTGAGGGGAGTGAGACAAGATATTGAGTAGAAGTGACATGGATACTGCGTTACCAGATGTGGGATATGAGAATCATCGCAGCCATCTTGAAAGTCGGTATCATGTAATTTGCTCGAGAATTTGTAATGGAAGGTGGGTCATGTGACATATTTTTTAGGCTAGCTTGTTTCAAGAAATCCAAATCTGAACTCAGTTTTGATCTACCTTTATTCGTTTAGGAGTTAGGGACACTCAATATTTGGATTTTACGTTCTACAGCATGTGCTTAAAGGGTACACAGTTGGGCGGACACACAAACCCAGTATTTTCCTGAAATCCTTATGGACCCTGCGAAACACATTGGGTTCAACAGCCACGCAGGTATGATTGATTCTGTTGCTGTATATGGTGTAGCTCGTTGATTTTTCACGATGCCTGCCTTTCATATAGCTCCAAAGATAGAAATCAAGGAGCGTGAGATCAAATGAAAAGTGGTACACTCGACGAATCCTTGCTGCCTGCTGCAACATCCGGAATTGTATTTCCATCTAATCTTGCACCTCATCAGCATAGTGGGAAGCGCGCCATCTTGCCGGTAAAAGAAGAATCCATCAGAACTCACAGTCAACAATGTTCTTCCCGCCACGGTGCCCTCAACAGTGATTGATCCATTGAGAGGTTCCTCGTTCACCCGATCTGATGCGCCTTAATTTCCATTTTTGTCTCTCATGACTTGCATCTATCACTGGCTGGGATAGAGGGAAGACAGGGTAGAAAAACAAATTGAACCTGGCCTTATTCAAAGAATGTCGTCCCGTTTTGCCGAATCCCCTTACAGCTATTTAGATCGAAACTCTTATCAGATCTTGTTTTCGGCCAAAGGGGATATCCCGTTTGGCCGAATCCCCTTTCGCCGAAAATGGAGTTAGGGAAATCTTGAAATGTTTGAGGGATTATTCCTTGAGAGTCAGGGAAAGAGATTCCTTGACGGATTGAGACAATTTCGTGCACAACGACAATATGTAATACTCTAAATAACCTCATTTTTATTATCAGTAATGTGTACTTTGTAATACATACACATGGTATCATGCATTGTCCTCAGCCATATTCTTTCTTTGATACGGGATATGCAGAATTTTGGGGAGGGGCTGACGATCATACCATGAAGAATTAATGGTGGCTTATTTTGACATTTCGGCGGATATGATAATGTAAATATAGGTAATTGATTAATATTGTAATGCAATTCAAACTACTATATAATATGACAAAATTTATATGGAAGAAAATCACACATACAAATGCATACTATTAATCATGGTATCCATCAAAATCTTCCGCAGGAATCTACTTTAAGTCCATTACTTTTCTTGCTTGAAACGGTAGATATTTTGATTTTGAATTATTCTGACTTCACGGTGTTAGCTTATGCTGGTGACTTTTGTGTGACCTATACAGTTCCTAAAATTAACCAAAAGAACTTTTAGTACATTTGAAATGGAAATTAACGAAGTTAAGAAAGAGAGAATCTACAATTTCATAACAGAAACAAAAATTCAAGGTTATAATTTCTCTTGTGATGAATGTTCTTATAAAAAAGATTAATTTATTTACAAAAAAATGTATCCAATTCTACCTAGTGGTTTGCTATGACTTTACTTTTATTTCAGGCAGGTTTATCAAAAAAATACCTTATCAACTACGCTAAATCGCTACAATGCACCACCAATATAATAATGATAAGAGAAACAGAGACAAGAAGACTTGAATCTGACCTTTCTGCAAGAATGACAGATCAGTAGTTAGCAATTTCTTAATAATGAATGTTAACAATCAAGTTATTTTAATATATCTACATTGGGCAAAGTGCGTCCAAGATACATGGAAATGAAAAAAGAATACAAGAATACTATACAGCACGATTTATAAATGGAGTAGAATTAAATGTAAGATACACAATCATTCTCAAGCTGAATCATACATCCTTATCAGGATTAATTTTGCTAGTAACGATACAGGCATAAAGTTTCAGTCAGAAAATTCAAATGATACGTACCTAGATGAAAACAATATGATACTGCATCTACGTATTGGAAAAGATCTATCTCTCGAGACACTAGTCTCTGTTTAAGAGTTTGAATCCTCTCATTCAGCCACCTATACTTCGCCTCTTGTTTCCTTGGCGTATTTCCCACTTCCAACTTTTTCATTTCCGTTTCATTTTTAACCTGCTCTTGTTTCGCCAGTTCTAGAAAGACGAACATATTTGGATGCTCCTTTGCGAGTCTTTTATTGAATTTCGAATGCCATTCTTCTACATGATTCCTTGTCCTAGTACAATCATTACTGAAGTGGTTCCAAATATCGCTGAAATAAAGACACCCAAATTATCAATATCATCAAATAAATTTGAGTAAAGATTATTCTACAAACGTAATATTGTATCATGAGCTGCCAAAATCGATTTTTACCACGGGAAAGAAACACCTCTCCAGTTTAAAAAGTGAAATAGCAAAAATAAATTATTATTTAAAAAATACATATAAAACATACCTAATTAGAAACTTTATTTATCTTGTTTTTTTTCTATTTTTTTTTTTCAATTTTCACTAGTCACCGATGCTGTATTGCAAATATCGAAACTATTACAATATTCTTGTTAGATACTTACTACATAAGCCAATTAAGCAAAGAGGCTTTATAATAAGGAAAACTAATACAGAAATACTTACGGTTGAAAAATTGCATCCGATTCATCTATCCATGTTTCCACAAAATAATCATGGAATTTTTCTTTGTTGATAACGTCCGGTGCGTTTTTTTTGTAGATAAAGGAATAAATCTCCTACATTATCTACAGGTACCAATGGGAGGGCAGCATCTCGACGTATCCATTTCCTCACCTCCTGTTCTTGTACGGAGTATGTAATCCTAACTCTTGCACTTTCCTCCAAATACATTGAGTATAATGAAATAAACAGCCACGTATCACACTGTTTGAGAAGATGCTACGAAGAGCGTTCATTGCTGTTTTCTTAAAGTCTAGAATTATCTCCGATGAGATGAAATTAAATCCATTGTAACCAGTCTAAGAAACTCTTTCCCCGACTCTCAAGGAATAATCCCTCAAACAGGTCAAGATTTCCCTAACTCCATTTTCGGCGAAAGGAGATTCGGTCAAACGGGATATCCCCTTTCGCCGAAATCAAGATCTGATAAGAGTTTTGATCAAAATAGCTGTAAGGTCGTTCGGCGAATGGGGATTCGGCAAAACGGGATAGAATCATTCAAAGTACCATCCCAGTATGCGTGTGGTGTGATCGAGGGAAATCGGTAAAATCTCGGTTAGGATGGCCAGCACTGGGAATCAAAACCGGGTTGGTGTGTATTGTGAAAAAATCAACGAGCTTCATCATCTTCAGAAAATAGTAATTTGAATTTGAATTTTATTTTAAGGTCTTTAGGCATCTGAAGCTCAAGCCGTCAGAAAAAATACAAGTGTGAAAATCTTAAGGTCCTTCAATCCTTCATCACACCTATTCGTAGGAAAATATGATTGGTGTTTTGTCCAGAGGCAGGTCTATGATACGAAGTTCTCTTGGCTACTTGAACCGACGGGAATTAGCCACTGCCCTCCATTGAATGAAGATGAAGGTCAGAGGATATGATCTACAATTTTAAGTGGTCGCCGAGCGACTTGTGTCCCCACCAGGAATCGAATCCGAGACTTTCCTTTTAATCGGCACAGTTTTTATCAAATATCTTCTTGGTTCACCGAATTTCAGCTTTTTAATTTCGATTTTTTTGGACCCTCAGCAAGACAGTGTAAGGTGAAAAATCAACGACGTACACCATAGTGAAAATCAACGAGCTACACCATCTTCAGCAAGGGATTCAAGCATACCTGCGTCGCTGTTGAACCCAATATTCTTCGCAGGGTCTATAAGGATTAGAGAAAATTAGTAGGTTTTAGTGTCCGTCTAAATGTATACCGTCTTATGCAATGTTGTAGAAAGTAAAATCCCAACATTGAGGGACTCTATCTCCTAAACTAATGAAGGTAGATAAAAATCTGACTTCAGATTTGGATTTCTTGAAACGAGTTAGCCTAAATCGATATGTCACATGACCCACTTTTCATAACAAATTCTTGAACATATTCCAAGATGGCGGCTTTCAAGATGGCTGCCATGATTCTCATCTTCCACATCTGGTAACGCAGTATCCACTTTACTTCTATTCAATATTTTGTCTCACTCCCTTCACGCGTTTGCGACTTACAAGACTGTTCCCAGTCTTTTGTTGTATACAGTAGGATTCGAGTAGTCGTTGGTCAGTTTGGAGGGGAAGATAGCAATTCACATCGTCTTTTCTGATTTCAGCGTATCACATTCTTCAGGAAAAACATATTTTCGAACCAGAATTTTGTTGGAGCAAAAAACATTCCCTTGTTAGTAACTATAGTGAACCAATATTACTGACGGTCTTCTTATAGTCTTTTAGGGAACGTAATAATCCTTCTGACGGTTCGTATTAATTACACTTTTAATTACTGAGCTTTTTGTAATTTACACGTATTATTTTGTTACTGCATTAACCTGCTTATCGCTTAACAGTCACAACGAAAGGTACGGTTAATTAAAAAAACAATGATCCAACAAGATCTTGCACTTTTGTTTTATTTAACTTATCGAACGTTGGGTTTTACCAACCTTCGTTAAGAATTTAACGAATAATTAGTTAATGAGCTTAATGAATTTTAAAGCATTTAAAGTTTCTTTACGATTTGTTAAAATCAGACAAAGATTGGTGAACCCTCCTAAGTTTTTCTGGCAGCATTTCATTCTCCCTATTTAAACATTACTGCTCTTCCATTATTATCATTTTTTTTTTCAAATTTTCTTCCTTTATCACATTAATACTGTATTTTATCAACTTTATTTTTCAGAACACCTGGAACTCATACATCGTTTTATTCTTGCTCTTCTCTTCTTAATTCTTCACCGCGATAGAGCTGTTCTCTTTAGAAATAGTAAAATATTCTTACAATTTTCTTCTTATTTCTAGTTACGTTTCCATCAGAAGTACCATTATCTGTTCTTCCTCTGTCTTAAGCTGTTGATGGAATGTCGTCGATTGTTTTCCTAACAATATTTTATTTTCATTTCCTTACATGCTCCTTTTTCTTCTTGCTTAAGGTTTTATTCATTTCTATATATTAGATTCCCTTTATGCTATTTTCTTCTTCTTTCATTCATTCTTTTTTTATATCAAGAGTTTAATTTTCTTTGAAATTTTTCTTTTTTTTTCTTTTCTTTTTGATGTATGCTATTTCCTTCGCTTTTTCTAGTATTACTTCAGTTTCTCTATTTATAAAATTAATATCTTCTTGGTGTTCTATATCTTCCAAGGCGCTGAATCTATTGCTAGGTTCTATCCACAAAAAATAAAAATGTCTGTTTTAGGTCATTTGATAGCAAAACTATAGAAAAACGGACCTTATAATCCCGCTCATGGTGTCCTCCATCCATTCGTATCCAAAAATTAAATCTCAGGAACTACAAAGTGTAGAGAGATGTTTGAGGTATCAGTATAAATTGTATGGGTTTTTACTGACATTTGGGGCACATTATACGACTTTTCACATAATTAATAATAGGGCATTTTTTTAATACTTACGAAAATACAGTAAAATAAAGTAGATGCAAAGCGAATCATGATTGAACAAATTTTTAATCTTTATTAGAATTATATTTTTAAGTCTGGATACGGACTACTTGTCCCATCTTTGCGAACCACATGTTAAGAAACGCTGGCATATAGTAAGGGAAATTATGCCTTCGTTTGCAATACATATCAATTTTCTTACCAAAGTTACATTTTTGAAGATATTTAATGTAAATTAGAGCACACTGTAGCAGTTTTACCTTACTATTCTCCAGTAGCATTGAGTTTCTTGAAGGTTCTAAAATTATAGAGGATATACAAGTTTTCAGAATTTGAGGATGTTCCCCAATTCGCACTTATGTTGATTTTTCTCAGGAGCTACCAGAGGTCCCAAAGAATGATTTAAAAACAAAAATCAGCTTTCCAAAAGAAAAATTTCGTCTCGAGCTATTTTAGGGCGTAACTTTCCTGTACTGTAATAGACATACAGTATATCTACTGGATGGAGAGCTGAAAGAATTGACCATAAAAAGCATTTGTTATATTATTTTAAATGTTAATGATTGCTTCTTAATAGATTAAGGTAATCCAATATATGAGCTACTTCTTAATGCAGTATACTTGTTAACTCTTACCTCCAAGTATTTTATTTCCTTTAAAATATCATACTCTACGTTGTTATACTAAATTCTTCCAACTGTTTGAATATTTTTCTCTAGCATTTTAAAATTAATAAGATTTGTTGATTTTGTAATAACATTATATCTATTTTTAACATTTCTATTAACACTATTTTCATTTCTTCTTTCATAATCGCATACTAAAAATAGTTGTGTTTTAACTTCATTATTCTGTCGGCTATTGATTATACTTTGAAGAACATGCTCTTTGGTAAAATTAAAAAACCTTTTGGGGTCTTTGAAACCTAAATTACTTTTAATTTCGTAAGTTTTTACTCTATTTTCCAGAGTTGTTTCTATCTTAATAATAAATTCATTGTTAATTTTTTCATTAGATTTCTGGCGTGTCCGGTCCGTATCCGTGCACTAGCGATGACGAATCAGTCGCTGCATCCGTGGTGAGGTGTTCCGTATGATTGGCCTCTAACGTGGCATCCTTTCCCGAAACATACTAATGCTGCGGGTTCACAGCGTGTGAGATGCCAGCCTTGGAGTTTGAAGTCAATTCCTCCATACTGTCCTGCAATATTACCTTACCTGTATCCTTGCTGCAAACAAAGTCTTCGTTAAAAATCACAGTGAAACCACACAAATCAAAAAGATCTTATCGGGTTAGAATACTGGTGACTTTATTGCAAATATTAAAAAATCAGCAGCTCCATACAACGAAAATAAACAATACAGCAATTATCTTGTATCTGAAGATACAACAACAACAGCAGACAATGGGTAAGCTTTCGGATTCACGAATTCAACTACAATGTAGACGAGTGCAATATATGATATATATATATATATATATATATATATATATATATATATGGCGATCACAGTGAGAGCTTCGGCTCTCCTCTCCGAACCCGTCTGGTCAGCGTGGGAGCAGTAGACCAATTCCTCCCTTTGGGGAGAGGCCTCATCCACTAGTGGATTCAATATGGCTGTGATTTATTATATATTATATATATATACCAGTATATACACTCTATGTAGAAACATATATATATGTAGAAATGATGTTTTGCAATATTCTCTTTTCCGATACAGTGAAACTCTCAGGCAAGATCCTGAGATGGAGATCCAGCTACCACTGGATGTATAAAAGGTTATTTTATATTAGAGTTAAATATTTCCAATATCATATCCCGATAAGTAACGAAAGATTAAGGATTCATTGTAATAACCCTATTATCGTCGCAATACAACTATCGTTTCTATACGAATAAAGCAGTTTTCTTTCTACCTCTGAAATTGAAATAGATGTGGTTGGGTTAACTTCACGCTGGCCCAACCACAACAAGCTATCGGAATAAAATCCACTTCAGGATTTAGTGCAAATTTTGTGCTAATTTGTGCACACTACCCCATATTTTGTGCACGCTCGGTTTAGCCCAGAAACCGAGAAAATAGGGTTGTGTTTAGCCCAGAAATAAAAAAATGTGGTTGGTTCAACATCTTCCTGGCTAACCACGTCAACTATCGGAATAAAAAAACACTTCAGAATTTTGTGGTAATTTGTGCACACTATCCCATATTTTGTGCAAGCGCGGTTTAGCCCAGATATCGAAAACAATGTGGTTGGACCAACTTCACTCTGTTCCAACCACAACAAGTTTAGGAGAAAAATGGCGCTACAACTTTTTTTTTTTTTTTTGCAAATGTTATGCTAATTTTTGACAACCTCCTAAATTCTATTTACGCTGGATTTAGCATAGATATCCAAAATACAAGCTGATATAAGAAAACATTTGGTTGTGCTACTCTAGTGTTCATTAATTCAATTCTACCTAATCCAATTTTCCAGTCTTTGGTCGGAAAAGTTCTGGTAGAATATTCTGTAATTCCTTACTTACATCCCAAATTAATAAATGTGCATTACAATGTCGTTTCATTTTCTATGTTTTCTAGTATGCATATCATGTGATTTTATGTATAACAATGCAAGAAGAGCTTCAATTGTTTGATTTTCTCAATCATATATTAAATATAACAGTGCACCAAAGGCATTGTTCCTTTTGATCTAATATGCGAAATCATCCTAACTTTTATAAAACAGTAAATTTGAAACTAGAATTGTTTTATCTTTTCGAATATATGTCAAAGACAAGGTAACCAAAAACGTTTTTGCGGTTCTAGAGCAGTGATAAACAAAGAACAATACAGTGGACGGTACGTACCTTTCGGTTTCGAAGTAAGCTCCATCAGCATCCAACACCTTTTGCCAACGTTCCTGCAGCTGCACAATATGCTGGTAATAAAAAATCGGTGGTGTTCGAGGCAAACCAGTCCGTGAGTGCGTTCCACAGGTCTCCCTCAGGTTCCATTGGCGAAGAATCTGGCAAGGAGGTGGTTGTCGAGGGAATGAAACAGGTGGTAATTTGTTGGCGCAAGGTCCGATGAATATGGCGCATGGCACAGTGCCTCCCAGCCAAGTTCCTGAAGGGTATCCCGGTCCTCTTTGCCACATGTAGCTTGGCATCAACGTGGAGGAACAGCACACCCTTGCGATTCATCAATGCCGGCTCCTTATGTCGCAATGCACGGTGCACCCTTTGCAACTGCTCTGAGTAGAGGTCAGCAGTGATGGTCTGACCAGGTGGAAGGAGCTCGTAATGCACCACTTGGCGACAAGTCCACCATACATACAGCATAACATTTCGTGGGTGCAGAGGTGGTCTTGAGGTTTGAGGAACAGGGTCAAGTGGCGACAACCAATGTCTGGAGTAGTAGACGCCTAGCCACGTACACCATGATTTAATTACGTATTAATTAAATACGTCCTTGTAGCTTGAATTCTATAGACGCCACGCAAACGTACACCGTGGATTGCCGCAAGCCATGTTTTCCCCTTTCCTTGAACGAAGAGAAAGAAAACACATAAAGATTAATTAGTTTTGAGAAGAAAAAAAATGGGTTGTCTTCGACGAGATACCTACAGGCGCAAAGAAATTAATTTAGTTGAAGAAGAAAAAAAGCAGAAAGGGTGGGAATGATTTTTTATGAAAACGAAATAAGAAATAAAATTATTATTGTCCATCGTTGATATGAATGCAAGAAACTTCAAGTACCTTTGAATATGACACACAAATAAATATATTTAGTAATTACATTAGTTTGATTAACAATTAACTAACTGGCATGAATTTAACTGTTTTGCTGACTTGCGTTGAAAGAAAAGAATGGTATTGCGGCAGATCCAATGGTTAAAGTTTAACTTGCTCCAAGTGTCAGAGTTTGTTACCTTGTGGCAGATCCACTGCTTAAAGTTTAAGTTGCTCCAAGTGTCAGAGTGTATTACATTGCGGCAGATCCACTGTTTAAAGTTTAAGTTGCTCCAAGTGTCAGAGTTTGTTACCTTGTGGCAGATCCACTGCTTAAAGTTTAAGTTGCTCCAAGTGTCAGAGTTTATTACATTGCGGCAGATCCACTGTTTAAAGTTTAAGTTGCTCCAAGTGTCAGATTTTGTTACCTTGTGATAGATCCATTGTTTAAAGTTTAAGTTGCTGCAATTGTTAGATTTTGTTGGCTTGTGGCAGATCCAATGGTTAAAGTTTAATATTAAGGTTGTTGTGGTATAGGGGTGATGGTTACTGAAGATAATACTTGGACGGGTATTGAAACATTTGACTAATGCTGACTGATAAATACATATGTGAAGACTTTAGTTGTTTGTTTTAGGAATAATGCTGATGGGAAGAATGGCGCCTTATGACATAATTATATATTGAACTAACACACATTTGGACGTTTACTAGACCGTTTGTTGTATCTTATTGAAACAAATGTGTAATATACTGGTTTCTGAAGCTAGGAAAGCTCTGATAAATTGCACAAATGTTGAATATAACTTAGTGTTGACATACACAAGAACTGACACAGAAATATAAACACTGATTGTACTGAATAAAATGTAATTTGATTAAATTTGCATAGAAAAGCTCCCGAAAG
>JAGDQP010000257.1:5062-39642 GCA_022664845.1 Lepisma saccharinum
TATTATAGAGGAACCAGGACAGCCTATTTCAATGTATAATGCCTATAAATTCCTACGTATATCAAATCTAAAACTTTGTAGAAATAATTCATTTTAAATTTCTTTTGATCTGGTTGAGAAAAGTTCTGCTTGACGTGCAGAAACTTTGCTCTATTCAAGGTGTTAGTGTAGATTTTGCCAAATTATTTGTGGAAAATTTACAATTTGAATTTTATTTTTTGAATTTATTCGAAATTTCTTGTGCACATTTTTGTGACTTTAGTGTCTATTTTTGTGATTTAAATGCCTATTTAAATTTTTAGTACATACACATCCGGGCTCTAGATATAAAATATATTAAAATTTATTTAGGTTGGTTAATCTATTTAGGTTTTGGACCGAAACGACCTTGCGCCCGAACGTCCTGTCTAGTGTATCGAACGTTGACACTTCAGATGATTTAGGATTTCACCCCAAAAGTAAACACCTGTACGAGACCCACACGCGAAGGAAAATAAGTTATCGGAAAAGATCCTGATGCATTGACAAACTTTGAGGAGTGATGGTACCAAAACATCGAGAAGAGTCTTAGTCAGCTGCGTTGTGGAAGAGTGATTTATACACTACATTCAAGACTGCCTCACCGTGGAAAGCTGATGAGTATACGAGATGGCGCTATCAACACAACTATTTTCAGTGGAAGTATTTATACACTTGGACATATTTCTAGTAGATGGTTGTTTTGTTTCACTGTTAGCAATGTTTTAATTAGTTATTTATAGAAATACGATGAGACGTATGTCCATATTCCTTGCAACGTGATGTTAATATAATGCACTTGTAATAGTCATCTGATGTGATGTAACGACCCGAACGGGCATATTAGATCAATTGGATAGGTGACTTTTATTGAATTAATTTGATCTTACGTATATTGTAAAATTCGTGAGCTGGTCGCAAGCCCACAAGGCGCTTCCTACATAGTGTGAATATGCACAGTATAAGATGAGGTGCAGGGTGGTCGCTCTTGTGCCCAAGAGGTTTTACCTACTGTGTATGATCTCTTTCGTGGAGATTCCTACAGCAGTGATAACCCTGTTGGAATAAAAACGCCCTGTATGCTCAAATAGCCGTGTTCATCGCAACCGTCCACCGAACTAAAAGTGAGTGTCAATCAATCTTTGCGCCTTAAGAACTTATATCCCACATCTTCCGGCATCAAGCGTTACCCAGATATCAATGTTTATACGAGTTGTCGTGACTCGAGAAGGCGAATGATAGACTGTGTGCTTTTCAGTGCAACATCCATATTGGCTACAGCTACATCGAGATTATGAGACTCAGTTGTGTCTCGTGTTGGTATGGAAATAAAGGCAAAATAACGATGACAGTAAAAACAAAAACACCATCACTAGACCTACTAGCATTAATGTGAAGCCACTTGTAGTCATTAAACCATAATGACAGAAATCTCAGGCATCACCTTTTCACGGATTGCACAGGAAGGGACAGTTGGGTCCAATGTTAATTACAATTTCGTCATTTTTTCTGTACGTGTGTCTTTAGAGGGTTCTGATTTATAAAATTTCCGTGTCTCGTCTTCTGTAAGATGGTGTATTGTCTTTTATACATCTTGAAGTAAACGTATACAGTTTTCTGACGCACACGAAGTTGAGGCACTTATCTTCAACAGGAGTATCCGAAGGACGCTTCCGAATAACAAACTTGTCCATGATGGGACTACGAAATATATGATGGAGGAAACAAACAAAGTAATTCTATACAAACTACGCAATGCGAAAAAATCACACAGAAAAATATCGCAGGTTAATTGGCTACTGCTATTCCACAGCCCTCAAACACAACCACTACGCAGAAAACTTCATTTGTTTACACTCCACCACAGTAGGGCGCGTTGCTTACTGATTACAAATTGTTAATCGCAAATCGACATGTATTTTCCTTCAACTTGAAAGGCGTCTTCCTTTGTTGCAGGGATTTTTATGGAAGTGACTATTATTTCTGGAAGTTACTATTATTTCTGGAAGTTACTATTATTTCTGGAAGTGACTATTTTCGTTTGTAAAGTAAACAATTGTTAATTGTTTGGCGACGAAACATTTTATTTGATTATTTTGAATAATCAGACTTAGAATTAGCATAGCTATAAAAGGGGGAGTAGTTAGGGAGGTGAGGAGAGGAGGGATATTGATCTGAGGGAAGGCGCAGAAACAAAATAAAATATTTGTGTGTTGTACGCACATAAAAAAAAACAATGTGATCACAAATATAGCTTTGCGTCTCTCCTTCTCCCACTATTATCCAGCTGACTTTCCTTGCTCAATTCTGAATCAGTGGAGTGTAATACTCCCGAGAATTGTAAAAGATAGGCTCTGTTGAAGTGAGAAATAGTTCGTGTTTCGTGCTCCGCGAAAGTATTTGTGTGCAGGGTAATATTTTGTACTGGAAAGCTTTTTGTTGCATTTATTTGCGTTTCCATAAAGATGTTCTAGAGTGAGTACTAATGTATCGTAGTGAGAATACAAATGTACATCAAGTTATCAAAAACTCCTTGTATCAGCAGTTTTCCCTCGCCTTGCATTTTAATATACAGATAATTAAATTTTAAATTGTTTTAATTATTTTCTCCCCTCGCTATTGCTCAGTGTAGAAAATAGACAAATTACTTTAATTGGAATTTGAACGTACAGTGTTACGACAAATATTATATAATAGTTCAGTTAGGAAATCAATACACACAGTTTTCAATATATCAATACAAAAGCGAGTTATTAGAATCATGACACGTGGTAAACCTAAAGAACATTGCAGGGCAATCTTAAAAAGCTCTGTATACTTCCGCTACCTTGTCAGTACATACTTAACGTACTTGTATTTGTTAAGAAACACCTTGAAGTTATGCTAAATTGTGTAGGGGACCAAGACAGTTACTCTACTAGAAATAGACACAATTTCTCCTTAGTAGAACATCGTACTGTCTTGTTTGAAAAAGGATGTATATATACTGGTATCGTTCTACATAATAAGCTTCCTGGCTGTATAAAGATTCACAACACACTTAGTCAATTCAGAAAAGAACTGGTCATTTGTATCTAAGTGTTTTTACTCAGTAAAGGAATATATGGAGTGTTAAGTATTGTCTTTATTTAAACGTTGCATTAAAAAGGTATATACAAAGAAGATAAATACTGTAAAATGTAACTATTGTAATGTATAAATTAGTATCAGACGTGTTATACTCTACAATTGCTTTATATATCATGTAATTATGTCATTATTCACTTTATTTTTAAAATTCTTTTGTTGTTTTGTAACACCTTTGTTTTTATAGTACTTTATTATATTTTTTCACTCATCCATGTATAATGCTTTAAAACACTGTTACTGACATGTTCTATACCATTGTACATAGTTGTATGTTTTATGGTCAAAAGAATGAAATAAAATTTTATCTTATTATGCAATCGATTATTAAAAGTTTTACTAAACATATGACACAATTGTCTTTAAATATAATAAAATCTGGATGGGACGCCCCGTCCTCCCGCTAACGACGCCCGTGAGTACATCATCTTTACTCATTCGGAAAGTCACTTTATCCTTATCCTTGTATATTCCCAACCACCTTCATTTCAGGGAATTTCTGAAAATCTAGTACTTCCCTTGGAAAGCCTCTTGCGCATGTATTCTACAATTGTTGAATATGCATTTTCGGATAGAGGTTTGAAGTTATTGACGATACCAAGACGGCTCACGTCTACTGTTAATAGCTATGGTATTATCAAGGCCTAAAGTTTATATATGTACTCTTTCTGCCCGATATATGTTTTTATCCACTATCATCACTCTTAGTTTGTCGGGTGAATTCTGTTACAACTTACCCTGTATGGTATTTTTTTAAAATTTATATAAAGGTAAATAAAGTAGCTATATATTTGAAAAGGTTATAAAACTACCCACACAGAACACAATGTTGAATTAACGTTTTATAAACGTTGAATTTTGACAACGTTGTATTTCGTGACGTTGAATTATACATTTTATGAACGTAATAAACGTTTAAAAATGACCAATATTAAACGTTGGATTTAAATTGTGCTCTTAAACCTTCCAAAATGGTGGAAAGCACAACGTTCATTAAACGTTGAAATTTATGAGATTTCCTAGTCTATAGAAACAATTTTCAGTGATAGTTTTATGTTTAAACTTCACTAGGTGTTATATAATATTTTTTTTTTTAAATGGAAATGCACTTCTGTTTGACATTCATAAAATGCATACGCTATGCGTTTGTCTTTTGTTCTCTCATGAAAACCGTTAAAGCCAGGAGGAAACCTGAATAAGTTGCTCAATAAATCACAGTCATATTCAATCCATTAGTGGATGAGGCCTCTCCCCGAAGGGAGGATTTGGTCTACAGCTCCCACGCTGGCCAGACGGTTTAGGAGAGGAGAGCCAAAGCTCTCGCTGTGATCGCCACTGTCTTGTATTCACAACAGCTCCCCAATAGTCCTCACGATGCTGGGTTAACATCGAACGTTTTAAGCCCCCACCGGGAATCGAACCCGGGACCACTTGCACTGAAGTCGAGATTAGGCTACGCAGGAGCTCATATATATATTCTTCGTAGAATCGGTTGTCTCATCTTGTTAAAAGCAATAAATGTGGTACTGACAATTCTCAGACTTACTGAATGAATCAAACAATACCGCGAGGCAACCTAATTCTCTTTTGAAAATGTATAACTTTTTTATTTCGTTCAGATGCCTTTTATAGATAAGAGCATATTGTATGCATGTAACTATATACAATTAAAGAAAACAACTTGTATTTTAGTTTGTGGAGTTGTTATAAAGTAAGGATTTAACGAACATTTGTTTTTTTCTCGCATTATTTAAATAGTAGAATATGACGTCTATGGTTGAATTTTCTCTCTCTAAATGTTGCGTAACGTTGAACAGACTTTTGTTCAGCGTTTTGTAACGTTGAATCAACGTCAATGCTAAAATTAAGTCAGGTAAGGTTTAATTCAATGTCTTTAAAACGTTTATTTAAACGTCATATTCAACGTTGAATCAACATTTCTTACAATACTAATCCGATAGTTGTATAGACGTGGAATCAACGTAAATTCAACCAAAATTTAACGTTTATTAAACATTAAAAAAAGAGTTGAATAATAGTTAACTGAACGTGATTGTGCTGTGTGGGTACTAAACCTATATTTTTATTACATTCTATTCTTACACACAACATTAGTGTTCGAGACGCTGTTTGGTTATAACATATAAAGTAAACATTATTCTTAAACCGTTATAAATAATACATTCCCTGAAAATTAATGTCAAGTTTTAACGCTGAAAGCGAGCCACTAATTTTGCAAATATGCACGCAAAATAAACATGTAGAAGGTAAATTAGAGCTTTAAATGGATCTTTGATTAATTTTTTATAATAAAAATCAATTAAATAATAATAACCATCATCAAGAGTTTAAGTAAAGGATATAAATGACACCAATAGTTTTTCCGTTTTGTTGAGACCCTTAGAAATGTTTTAAATATATGGTAATTTTAAGAGAACTGTTTTTCTTCAAAGTTCGAAGTGTTAAGAAACAATGTAAATATTACTAATGCATACTTAATAGTGTTATTTCCATATTCCGCCATCCGACACTGAAATTTCAAGACGAATGAAATTCAAGCCGAAGTGAGAATTAATTACTGCAATGGGAATATTTAAATTACTATCAAAACAGAACAAAAGCAGATTCGAAAAGCAAAGAATCTAGTCTAGGCAGACAAACAATAAACACCCAAATGATATTTCCCCCAATGGCTTTTATCTAGTGAAGTAAAAAAAAACTAACGCCGGAAAATTTGTTTCCTCCAATTTCTTGTGCTACTTTCGAAAAATGCTGTTTTCTTACACGAAATAGTCAGAAAGTTAATTCTTGTTAAATATATATAGAAACAAAAATCTTTATTGGGACTGACCATGACAAAGTTTTGTAGAATTACTTACGATTCCTATGTCTGAGCCAAAGATGCCTAAAGATCATACGTGGACTGAACTTTCTCATGTACAAGGGCGCTAATAAGAAAAATTGCGTTTGTAACGTAAGTAGAAATTTCGTTGTACGCTTTTCAACTTAGAAACATTTAATTTTACTAAACTTAAACAAAAAAAAAATTCATAAGATATACACAAGTAGTGAATATTCGTGATGAAAAAGCAAAAACAAATTTCGTCAGTAGAATAAGGGTTATTCGCCTCGTGGAAAAAAATTCAGATTTTTTATTTTCTTAAATTTCCGCTTTACACCGGCATGTTGATAATTAGTTTTATGCCAGTACCGATCACCATTTATAACAGTTTGTCCACATGATTGTACTCCTAACTTGTACGTACGGTACTAAAAACTAATACGAACATCTCCTGTTCTGCATTCAGTGAATATTACAGAGCGTACAACGTGTCCGCCCTCTCCCCGAAAAATGTTGGCAATATCTTCTATTTTCACCACGTTTTTAGTGCATAATGTATTAACTTTTCGTAAAATTAATATAAACTACACCACATTTTTAATGAACAAGTGAACTTTTCATCTGCTGCTACCAAATGTTCTAAAAGTGATCTAGGAATGTATTCTGAATAATATGAACTTCAGTTCATTTTAACTTATGTGTGCAAAGTATGTACTACGGGTAAGAAACCAATTAAAATACACATTAAGGACACGAAAAACTAAAAATTTTCAGTATGTTTACATAAAGTTCACATGAGTTCATGTATAGTTCATTTTTTGTGGTTTTCGTACCAGCAAATTTTCAGTGTATGAAATACTTCCTAGTTAAACAACGAATTGAAAGGAAATAAGGGACACGCTAATATCTTTTGAACCCTTTCAAACGCTGCGTACATATAGGACAGTGACCAAGAAATCAACTACTTTTATATAGTAAACATTTTTTTTTTTTTTTTTTTTTAAAAAGAGAGATTCGTCTTGAGTGTATCCCTTAGAGTGTAATCACGAATAGTTAAGAAGTTCATAATCTTATCAGGTTGCCCTTGTACCCTATGAGTAGGTTTTCGTTACACGCCAGTAAAGGAACTACGAAAATGATATATATTCTTGTAGAAAACAGACCAATATTCTACTCTGTGGAATGCGTCTCCTCCAATATAAGAAAAGCAGAATAAAATAGAAGAGCAAAATAAAAGAAAAGCAGAAACCACTTGCAAATAGCTAGAAGACAAAAGGAAACTTATAAAGCAATTTTTTCATGAATTCCACAGCAGAAATATTCGCAATTAGTTCCCTGTGTAGGAATATTATTTTGCCAATACAACATGGAAGCAATCAGCAAGATGTATGTCAGTAAGATTACATGTCAGAAATAGTAAAATTCCTTTAGATCTGCAAATACTTCTCCATATACATAGCTTAGAGGAACAGACCACAAATCATCCTGTCGGCATTAGATCAATCTCTCATTAACGGTAGGGTCCTGTCACATACAGCCAGTCGAATTCACACGGGATATTCTGATCATGAAGCTCAGGCAATTAAGGTAAGGAAAAGAAACGCGAACCATATTCCTACCCCAGTCATAAACACAAATGTGTATGAAATATTCAGATCGTACAGCGAAGAAAATATAAATCATTTTAAGAATTTGGTCCAACAAGAAACATGGGAGGATATACACCCTTGTACAGATACAGATGAAATATATAGCCGAATAGAAGATAAGATCAAACAAAACTTTGAAATTGCTTTCCCGTTACTAAAGAAAAAGCACAAAAATGCATTAAAGTCTGTAAAGAAAAGTGAATGGATGAACCGCCTCTCTGTGAATGGAAAAGTGACCGCCTCTCTGTTGCGTGAAAGATCTAAAACCAGGCTATTATATGAGATGCGGAGGCGTCAAAAAACAGAGTATAGTTATAACAGTTACACAATACAAAGAAAATTGTATAGTAACACCTTACTAACAGCAAAACAATCATATTGTAGTACCAAAATATTAACTTCCAATAATAAATGTAAGACAATTTGGAGAATAGTAAACCAACAACTTAATGTAAAGAACACTGCTCAGCAGCCTATTAGTATACAATGTCAAAATAAATGTATCACAGACCCTGTGGGCACAGCTGAAAAATTTAATGAGTATTTTATAAGTATAAACACAGCTAGCAGCGTAAATATTAGGATGGATTACGAGATGACCACGAAATCTGTTAGTAACACATTATTTTTATACCCAGTAATAGAAAGCGAAACATCAAGAATAATAAGCACACTTAAATGCAAGCAATCATCAGGTATAGATAACATATCGGACAAATCCATTAAACACTGTTCACAGCCCCCAACAGCTCCGTTATGTCATCTCATAAACTCATCACTAAATTCAGGAAATTTTCCGGCTAAATTAAAGATCGCGAAAATAAAGCCCCTTTATAAAAAAGTAGAAAACTACAGACCTATTTCTTTACTACCTGTAATATGGAAAATAATATACAAAGTAGTATACAACCGTGTAGTTCCATTCCTACCAGAAAATTCGGTAATCTCCCGTTCTCAACATGGTTTCATTAAAGGTAAAAGCACAAACAAAGCAATTGTTTCCTTGAAAAAATCAGAGAGACTCTGGAAAATAAAACAGACTGCACAGGAATTTTTCTAGACCTCTCAAAGGTCTTTGATATGGTAAATCCTAAACTTCTACTGAGTAAACTATACCATTATGGTGTCAGGGGTGTAGCCCACAAATGGTTTGAGAGCTACCTCACAGGCCGAAAGCAAGTTGTTGAAATTTATGGAAACAAAAACAATGCCATGCAAAATTATCTCTCAAAGGAGAAATCTGTAGCGAATGGTGTACCTCAAGGCTCTATTTTGGGACTCATTTTTTCCCTCATTTATATAAATGATCTCCCAGCATCATTAACTGCTGCTGATATCGCACTATATGCAGATGCATTTATAAAGTGAAGATCTATCAACACTAATTTGCTAGAATTTTTCGAAGAGGCAACATCCAGAGTGGATGACGGCTTCCAGATATACACACTGTATATAGATTTCTCAAAAGCCTTCGACTCTGTAGTACACTACAAATTATTAGAAAAACTAACAGTTTTAAACTTGTCTGCGTACTTTGTACGAATGATAGAATCCTTTCTGGAGGACAGAAGTAATGTAGTGAGATACGGAGGTGTATTCTCAACGAAATACACGCCGAGGTTAGGCATCCCACAGGGTTCTAAACTTGGTCCTCTACTATTTAATATCTACATTAACACTCTACACGAGGAAATAAAGAATAGTCATATATTAATATATGCTGACGATGTTAAAATCTTCAAGAGAATTGAGGAGATAGCAGACTGCACTAAACTGCAAGAAGACATAGATAGAGTAGATAAATGGGCTGATACCAATGGGCTCGGAATAAATCAGGAAAAGTCGGTAAAGATGTCAATATCTCGAAGGAAGCAGAACGAACTGACATACATGTATAGGATAGGTGGAAAGGATATAAAAACAGTAGACTGTGTTAGGTATCTAGGGGTAAATTATACCAAAGACCTAAGTGTAAATAATCATGTAAAGGCAATTGTGAAGAAGGCCAACACAGTAATGGGATTTATTTGGAGATGTGCGAGGCTGGGTTTTTCTAATGGAACGATGCTACAATTGTTTAAAATGTATGTAAATCCCATATTGGAATTCGCGGTACCGGTATGGAACGACTAGGCGTACCTAGACAACAACAAGAAAATCGAAAGAGTACAAGCCAAGTTCTTAAGAATGGTTACACTACGACGAACTTCGTATTTTCCTTCTGATGTATCGTACAAGGAATTACTAAGAAACTTCGGACTTTCCACACTCGAGACTAGACGAATAAGAATAGATTTGCTAACTTTGTTCAAAATTTTGCATTCCGAGTACGATTCGACAGAAAAGTTAAAAAGAATGGAACTGTATGTGCCAAGCAGAAGAGTCAGATCACGGAAGGGGCAAACATTCCATATCAGAAGATTTAGGACAGAAGCACGTAGAAGATCATTCCTATGGAGAGCGGGAGAGTACAATGTTAGGTACATTGACTTGGATATTTTCAGTGGAAATGTGCGAAAATTCAAAAATAGTCTGAATGTCATAGATGATTGGGATCTGGAAAAAATGCAAAATTGATGTAAAATTGTAAATATGATTGTAACCTACAATAATTGGGCAAATATGCCTGCTATAGATCGTAGAATAAATAAAATGATACTACTAACTGGTACGGATGAAGAATCACTAATAAATAATGGTACTTATCTAACTGATAAACTATCAACCTGGTTACGTCACAATGGACTTTCCCTGAATGCAAGTAAAACTTCCATGGTAGCCTATCTAAACCAAATAAGCCTGTTATTACTATTGATAACAATGTAATAAATTATGTAGAGAATACTAATTTCTTAGGAGTCGAAATCAGTTGGAACTTAAGTTGGGAAAAACATGTTACAAAATACTGTAACGAAACTTAGTAAATTCTGCTTTGCAATAAAGGCTGTTAGAAAAACTGTAAATTTGGACGCGGCTAAAGCACTATATTAAAGTACGGAATTATGATTTGGGGAAACTATGCTAGAGCGCTACCATTATTTCGACCACAGAAACGTGTAGTAAGGATACTTGCAAACGTGAAACCCAAATCTCCATGTAGAAATTTATTCAAAGAACAAGCGATGTTAACATTGACATGTATTTATTTATACGAAATATTAGTATACATAAAGAAAAACTCTAGAAATTTTGTACTCAACAGTTTACACGATTATAATACTAGGAAGAAGGGGGATATTCATCTGTACTATCACACAACAAACATTTTTCATAGGAGTATAATGCATACTGGTGCATCTTTGTACAATATGCTAGCACCAAATGTAAGAAATGGAGACACTCTGACACGATTTAAAAGAGACCTGAAAGCATATTTGGTAGAGAACTGTTTTTACTCTGTACAGGAATATTTAGATGTATAAAAAAACAACAACTATGTACTTGTGTTTTATGAAGTTTTATATTACGTCTCATCAGTGTAATAGTTCATTTAACCATTTATATTTGTCTGATAAGTCCCATATCATGTATTCTGATTTTTTATTTTTGTTTGTTTTTGTCGGTAGGGACGATGTTCTTATATTACGTCTCCTCAAATCTATATACAATACTATACTGTAACTATTCATATTATGTAATACAAGTCCCATATCATGTATTGTGATTCTTGGACGAAATAAACTAAAACTAAGCTTGTTATATTATTCATTTACGAAAACCTGAATATCACACTGAGCGAATAGTAAACACTGTTATTTGTGTTGAATTGGTATTAGGGCTCATTTTCATCCCGTTTGCATTCCTTACTTTGCTTGCGTTTTGGGCGAATAGCCAATTGAAACACGTGGTGTAGTTTTATTACGTGTTGTAACATGTGTTTCAGTTGGTTATTCACAAACAGGCTTGAAAATGAGCTCTTACTGTTTTTTTTTAAAATAGTAATTGAATATAAGGGTTCACTTTCATGTAAGCTTGCAATTTGGATGAATGTTCAAAGAGACACCCTATAGGCTGGTTTTATTAAAGCTTGCGTTCCTTACGATTTGGGTGAGTTAGCAATTGAAACACGTGTTTTATTGATTGTTCTACGTATTACGTAATAAAAGACGTGTTTCATTGGTTACTCACTCTAATCGCAAGCAAAGTGCGCAACACAAGCGCGCATATTAATCAGCCCATTAGTTGGATTTCATGAAAGCTTGCTTTTCTTGCAATTTGCGTGAGTAGCCAATTGAAACGTGTATTTTATTACGTGTTCTACGTATTACGTAATAAAACACGCACTTCAATTGGCTACTCACTCTAATTGCAAGGAAAACACGCAACGGAAGCGTACATGTAAATCATCCCTTACTTCACGTAATAAAACTACACCACGTGTTTCAATTGACTATTCACCCAAATCGCAATTAAAATAAGCTACGCAAGCTTTCATGAAAATGAGCCATAAGTTCGGTAAAGGAAAAAATCGTAAAACCGATCATAATTGTAAAGCCGGTCGTAATGCCGACATCCCACAGTGGTCCGAAATGAATGATTTTGTGAGCAAAATTCAAATCATGATCTATATTGCTCCTATGGTGAAAACATGTTACTACAGCATAAAACCAACAACAAAATCCCTAAATTAAGTCCGAGAATACATGCTTAGCGCAATCTGAACTATCTTGAAAAAATGTGTTGATGGGTTAAATATAGGAAATCATGTAACAAAAATGCTCTTGCTACTGCGGTGAACAGTTCCAAAGCGAGTTGATAAAAATGATATAACACGCACTTATATATTCAGAGATAACTGCTACAAATAACGCCACTAGCCACAGTAACGTACTGAAGTCTTCAATTCAGCCTTACCACTCGACTTTATATACTACAAAACCTATCAAAACAAGGAGCAATGAGATACAGAGGTACGTCTAACACAGCTTGGGAAGTCATAATTATGAATTGTAATTGTTTATCTTAATCACTGCCACTACTGCGAGAACTGTCTTCAGTAAGGAGTGTCTCCGTTACATCCACAGAACTGGAACTAGATGCATCTGTACGCTCCTCTTGCGTAGGTGAAATTAGTAGCTGTAGAAAATCCTAGGAGAGTGTACCAAGCTTCTTATGGGGTAGCTTTCGAAGACTGGAAATAACTGGATCTGATGTTAAAAGCAGCCGGTGAAAGAGGTCCAAATTGCCTTCGGTTCTTGATGTTTTTCTGGTAAGATGTTCTCTGAAGCTTTTGACATCTTTGTGTCGCGCTTCGTGAGCTTCCTCTGATAATTATCCAATTCGCAGTAGAGCAGATAAGATAATATCGGGACCATGGACGAGAACCTTGTGAACAGATATTGACATGTAGTACCATGGATAAAGGTTCAAAAATCTTTCAGCAGTCCCTTGCGCATATTTCTGAAATGATGACAAGTTTAGTTCATAATCACTAGACATGGCTAGCACGATGGAAGAAAATCGATGAATTAGGACTTCATCTATGCCTGTTACTTCTGCAGACAGTTTTGGAACAGCGAAGAATCTACGTGCTGTGGTCCCACTTGCGCCAGGTTTAGGTATGTCCACCAAAAGGCCTGTATGTTGTTTGAACCTCTCTTGGATTTCTTTCTTTCTTTGCGCAACCTTGTTGCTATTTTCGTGACATTTCTTTATATCAAGACGATAATTGACATGAGGAAGACATTCAAAGAACCGAATCCATGCATGAAGTGTTGATAAACGAAATCGTAACTGCAGTGGATTGACATTTCTCTTCTGTACCTTTGTAATGTCATTCATCTCCTTCGGCAGAGCACACAAATATAACATCTCAGAGATGATGATATGTTTGTTAAAGCGTTACATACCTTGCCATCAATCATTCTTAGTACCAAATCATGAGTGACTGAAATATGTTTATCTGCACGTGTCACATCCGTTGATTTAAGGGATGAAATCTGCTGTTCGATGTACTCCTTTTCTTAATTGGATATTATTTCAGGTGTTTCTTTAAGAAACTGAAGTAGCACATGCCCACAGAAGCGTGTGGATGATGGCATGTTCGGTACTAGTGTTTAGTTCCCTTTTAAACCTTAATTTTGATTTAAAATAAGCATGCGAAGGAACTTGATAGAAACATTTTAGATACAGATAAAATACGAATAGTTCTGATGATAAATAAACGATTTTACACATTCATGAAGCTAGAAGAGAAATTAAAGTAGCGATAAGGCCTATTCTTAAGAATTTAGAAAGGGAGCTTTAATTAACACAACTGATATAACTAAGTAAAATCATTTAGACTTGTAAAGCTTTATTAACCTATGTGTAAGTCTATGTATAGAGTTATAACAGTAAAAAAACAAAATATTATAATTATCTTTCTCATCTTAAGCTACTAATGACATAGCTCCTGTGGTTTATTGCCATTTATTTCTCTCAAGTTCATTTAACTGAGTGAAGGACATCAGCTCACCTAAAGGAGCTGACTTCAGCAGTTCACTAGATAATAAAACACATAGCCGTAATATCACTAATAAGGTTATTGCTTATGACACGAACAAAAGTAACCTTTTAGTGTTTCTTTTTTAAGTACCAATACAGAAATCAAATTTGAATTTTGGAGCTGTATCAGCTGCACTGCATTCAGCTTTCAGCATGTAGACCTATATTAAGTTTTATTGGCCTATCTGTAAGCATATGTACAGGGCTATAACTGTATAAAAACTCAGCACACTTAACATAAAATATTGTGGCAGATAAATTAAATAATCTGTTTCAGAATATTCAATTTATTCGTTCTATATTTCTCCCTTTCCTAACTTATTCAAAATCTCAACCTATTTTCTTTATTATGGAATGATAACGGTCTATGGTTCATAAACCATGTTTGTAATAAAGGATATGAGACAAAAGGAAATGAATGTATTTCTATCTTGAGAATGAATAGCATATATGATGAAATCATGCCACTCAACAGGATTTTGTGGTATTGATTGCAAAGCTATCTTAGCAATTAGAAAAGGAAATCAGAACATATTGTTGTTGTAACAACAGAATTTTGGAAACCACGAAAGTGTAGTTGGATCCGGAATGATACCCTTTCAGAATTGATCAACAGCAAAGATAGACTCTTCTATCCATAATTTCTAATAACTGTATACTATGAAACAAATTAGCACCAACCGGCTGTAACTCATGCAATTACCAGAGCGTTGGCTTCGCATCTGGGAGATCTTGGGTTCGATACCAGCAGCACACCATCCTGACTGAGGTTATTTCTCACGGCCCCGAAACAAATACCGAGATGATACCTTGCCGACTCCTTCCCACATTCCTTATTCTATCCTATCGAAGCCACATGGTGTAGGTCACTAAATCCTACATTTCAGGACACCTAGCTCGCAAATAAATAAACGCACGTGGGAAACTACTTCACATTTGAATTTCTGGAAACGAGCTAGCATAAAACAATATCACATGACCCCCTTCCTATTTAAAACTCTCAACCTGAACCCAAGAATGCGGTTTTTCCTCTAACCACTTATGTCACTTTGTCTACATACATTGCAAACAGGTTTAATTAAGTAAGTACCGTATTAAATTTATGTAATATTCTCGACAATACTGTATTTTTTAAATGTACAGCTGGTTTAAATTTTGAAACTAAAATCTTTTTCGTTTCTAGGTGACTGCAAGGAGAATCGTAAGGAAATAACTTTGGAAACATCCGATGTTTTATCCACTGAAAAGGAGTGTACAGCTGCAAGGATAAGAAAAAAAGTCAAGCAGGTTTTTTTTGTTGTTGTTATATTTGCATTTGTTAATTTTTTAATTAGAAGAGATCGGGTTGTCACAGTGAAAAACACAAAAACATTTGAGTCCTATATATTTATAATCATATGTGTGATAAGAAGAACGAAAACAAGAATACTTTTAGTACACTAAAGAAACATTAACTACAACTTGAATTACGCTTCAGACTGATCTCAGCCATACTGTCCTCCGAACTAACTTCTAAACAAAACACGATCTTACTACAAGACAAGACTATATATCAGCAGTAATGCTGCCCTTCATATACTTCTAACATTTGACACTAGATGTCACCAACAACAAGATTAATTTATTCTTTTCGCCTCAACACTTCCTCCAAATGAATAAATTTATGCTACCACCTCCTTTTTTTTACACACAAACCCCCATAGTGTAACGGAGCATGGTAAATCTAGAGTTTTCAAGAGGCTTTGTTAATATATCAGCAATTTGTTTCTTAGATTCAACATATAGCACTTGCAATTTCTTTTCTTCACAACACTGACGCACAAAACACTGCTTGATTTCAATATGTTTACTTCGTTTGTGAAACTCGGGATTTTTCGCGAGCTTAATAGCACTTATGTTATCCACCATAATCACAGGTACATCCTCTTTTCTGATTGCACTTAATTCACTCAACAATCTTGACAGCCACAACATTTCCTTTGCTGTTTCCGACGCTGACACAAATTCAGCTTCAGTTGTCGATAATGCCACAGTTGATTGAAGTTTGCTCTTCCATGAAATCGCTGCACCAGAAAACATAATCAAAACACCACTGGTAGATCTTCTGGTTTTCACATCACTGTATCCACACTGCGTCACTGTATCCACACAAAGTTGAATCTTCTTCCTTAGTTCTCTTGTATAAGATACCATAGTTTGATGTTCCTTTTTTTACTTAATTTTATGTGATAAACCCACCGATTGTCAATTAATTTCACATTGTTAGGACATTCAACTAAATACCACGTTTTATTTTCATTTAATGTTTCTATTTCTTCTTTCATAGCAGAAATCCATTGAGATTTATTTTCCGAATTAATTGCTTGCTCAAATATAACAGGATCATCAGCGCTAGTTAACGCGGAATAAGCAACACCAATAAAAAACTCAACACTTGTCATCCAGCTGGGCAGTTTATTTTCTCTTTGTGGTCGCTTGGATGAAATACTGTCTGTTGACGCATTTTCCTGACCTTCACAACTGCTTGGTCACTTGCACTCGGGATTGGTTTCTCTTTCTCCTTCGGAAGCAGCATTTGTACTTCTGTGTTCGTGTGTTGGTTTTCTTTCTCTACGTCCTGGACATCACTCAATTGTTCTGCCTTAAACAACACGTCATGGAATTTTACCACTTTATGTAAAGAAGGCACGTACACTTTATATCCATCGTACTGGTTTAAGTATCCAACCATATAACCAAAGACACTTTTATTGTCGAACTTCTTCCTAAATTGTTTAGGAATGTGTACAAAACATTTTGTTCCGAACACTTTTAGATGCTTGAGATTATGTAACTTAGTACTGTTTCATAATTCAATCGGTGATTTACCTGCGATAGGAGTCGATCTCATGTAATTTAACAAATAAACAGCAGTATTACAGGCTAGCGGCCATAACCTTTTCTCAATCCGCTACACGATAACATTGATCTAGTAAGTTCAACAATAGTTCGATTTTCCCTTTCCGCACTCCCGTTTTGTTCTGGAGAATGTGGAGCAGATATAACCAGAGAAATGCCTTTCTCTTGAACCGTGTTTTTCACTTCACTGTTACTGAATTCTGTTCCACCGTCACAACGCAAGTATTTAATTTTATGACCAGCATTTTTCGCTTCATTGAGAAATATCTTTAGACATGCACTGACCTTACTTTTGTGTTTAATGTAGAAAATTCTTCTGAATTTACTAAAATCATCTTTGAAACACACAAAATATATTTCGCCGTTGCACGAGGATTGAGTCAGGTCCATTTACATCAACGTTTAGTAGTTCGCCGACAACGTTTGGTCTGTCCATTCGCGGTTTATATGATTTTCTGTGATTTACCTAAAGCACAACCATCACAAATATCATCTTACTCTGACGAGTTCATGCTTTGCAACACTTGCTTTACATGCCGTTTATTTTGATGCCCCAGTCTCTCGTGCCATAACTGCAAGCTGGTTTCTGAAGTTACCATATTTACAATAGCTGGATTCAAAGGCTTCACGACACGAAAGTTCATCACGTAAGCTTCGGATTTCCACTTCCCTGTTGCTCGATACGATTGTCTTTCCGAATCACGACTCTATCACGTTTAATGCAGACTTGATTTTTCTGTTTTACTGCACTGTGACTGAGAACAAGTTCCTTGCCAATGCCGGTACATACCATACATTATTCATATGTGCATCTATCTACTTTCCATTCACATACGCTTTGAGGTTAACCCGACAGGATCCCAACGCGGATATTTTCTTATTGTCAGCTATCGTAACTGCAATAGGTTTCTCAAAAGGTTCGTATGTGACAAAATAATGTTTATTTTTCGTCATATGTCAACTAGCACCCGAATCACAAATAAACTCATATGTACTGTCACACTCATTTGATGCTGTGAATGCTGAACTTTTGTTGTTTACTGTATCTGCCTGCACTGAATCAGTGGTCTTTGAATTACTATTGAATTTAACATTTTTCTTGCTTAAACATTGAGACTTATAATGCCCATAGATACCACATTTGTAACACTGTATGGAGTCCTTTTTTTGATTTAGTACGGTTTTCTATCGAATTCGCATTCGATACCGGTTTCACTTTTCACGTGTTTTGTCCCATTTTGAGTTCTGGCGGCAAAAGCATTTAAGTCCGAACTTGCATCATTACTTTGTAAGCGTTTTTCTATTGTGCAAAGTTTTTCCACTAAACACTGTGTGGTTCTTTTACTTTCGTCCATAGCCTCCCACACGTTTAAAAATTCTTCAAATTCGGAACCCACTGTAGATAACAGCTGTCCGTGTAACAACCAACTGGAATGTCATGCGAACCGCGCGCGCGTAACTCGGCGTTCATATCAGCAAATAACTTCTCCACTTTTGCTGCATAGGCGGCAATTGAAACGTGCGGTTCCCGCCTTATGTTAAAGAATTCTGACATTAGAAGACTTAACCTTTGGACACTTGATTGTTCGTAAACACTAACTAACTTGTCCCAGATGTCTTTTGCATTAGTGTATGTTAAAACATAATTCGCCACATGTGGTGTTAATGCACTCGATTAACGACGCAGTTTTAGCATTTTCCCGACACCATTCTGCATACCTTTGTTTTTCAATTTCACTACTGTCACTTTTCAATTCAGGACATGGACACGTACCGTCTATATATTTCGTTAAATTATATTGGGTAAACATCATTTTGAGTTTCCACTTCCACTTGTTCCATGTTTCGGGTCAACTGAGTTTATCAATTTTCACCTTAAGTTCGGCCATGTTGCTGTTTCTGCACACGCGAGAGGAAAACTCCGGCACGGATTCACTAGAAGAATTCGAAGCTTCTCTTCAAACTGAATCTTCTTATGTGGTGCTGTGGAACCTGGGATGAATACTTCACCTTCCTCCTCTTCCTTACAAACTAAAATTCTCTTCTCTTCTGCTTCTTCTTCCAACCACCAATTTACGATTTCCTCCTAACTTGGACTGCTGCGATCTCATACATGGACTCTCAGACTGGGCCCATAACCTGTTATTTTTTTAATTAGCAGAGATCGGGTTGTTGCAGTGAAAGACACAAAAACATTGAGTCCCATATATTTATACTCATATGTGTTATAAGAAGAACGAAAACAAGAATACTTTCAGCACACAATAGAAACATTAACTGCAACTTGAATTATGCTTCTGACTGATCTCAGCCATATTGTCCTCCGAACTAACTTCTAAACAAAACACGATCTTATTGCGACACAAGACTGCTATCAGCAGTAATGCTGCCCTTCATATACTTCTAAAATTTGACACTAGATGTCACCAACAACAAGATTAATTTATTCTTTTCGCCTCAACAGTATTAGAAGAATTTCATATAATAAAAGCTTTGGTAAAGTTTAGTTTATATGGGCCAGTATAGTAACTGTTGACTTCGGTCCGTGATGTTCTAGTTAAAAGACACCCATGTCCCGCTCGACCACCCAGCCGACTTTTTTATTGTTACAAATAACAGTTGATGGTAATACGAGGGTCCACTTTGGAATTGTCTCCACTTCTTAAATGGAAATTAGTATTTAAAAATGCATATTAGTGGTTTTAAATTTCATTAATGATCTTTGAGTAGTTTTGTTTTTCAATTAAGGAAATAATTTTCCACTTTGCACACAAGACATTTTTTTTGTGTTGGACATGACTCATACAATAGTGCTGTATACTTCATACATTTCATTTTATTTATATCTTATAACACATACAAAGATGCCAACAGCTATTACCATTTATTGGGGATTACTACTATGTTACCTTTCAAACTATGAACTTTTACAATCAAGATACAAAAAAATTAGGAATTTAGAACGGCACATATTACCTTATTGGGAAAAACACAAAATCCTCTTTCCTGTAGCAGTTATTTAGGTAGAAGATAATTTCTGCTAGGCTCAGAGTTATTCCGTAATGTTCGGCAATAATCGTGATTTTTTGAAACATTGTTAATTTAAGTAATGTATATACATTTCTTTCATATGCGTGTTGATTTTGATTCGTTCTTTCCTTTTCCCCGCGCCACTGTTATACTGATTACTAGCCGTGCTTCAAAGTTGGCATCTTTGCTCATAGTACAGACTGACTGTCTATTGTTGCAGAAAATTTACTAAAAAATCTTGAGATTGTAAACACATTGCTCATCGTTCAAAGTTTTTTTGAACACTTGATCAGCTGTCTTAGTATCTTTTTCACTCCTAACTTGTAGTATCTATTTTAATTTCTCGTAGCGCGTGGTCACAGTTTCAGTTCCTGTTGGGTACAGTGAAGGGGTGGTTCGGAGCCCGCTTTATCAACATTCTAGATCCCACTCGTATGAGCTTAGCAGCTCGTTTAGGACGTTAATACCCAGGGACTGGGACTTTATGTTATATTTATCATATCTTCCATATATCATGGGATCGAATTCCGAAGTGAGATCTCGACTTATCTGGTGCAAATGAACTGAAATTAGCCAATTTGATAGGACATAATTTGACATACTTTACGAGTTTTTGTTTTTACAACATATTGCTTCCGTTTTAAGGCAAAATGACATATTTATCTAGATAAACTTTGGTAAACTTTATTTTTATATGGGCCAGTTTAGTAACTTTGGACTTCGGCCCGTCACGATTTGCCTTAACCTGTTAAGTGTTAAAATCCACACCCATGTCCCTGCCGGGACCCGAACCCGGGACCGTTGAGTCGCTAGCCTACCGCCGCAGACCGCCTGACCACCCGGCCGGCATATTTATCTAGAGTCTCGTAATTTTCATGACATTTATCTAGGATCTCGTAATTTTCCTACATACGTATGATTATATAACATTTAACAGGATCCTTATTTTCAATTTATTTTGAGAGACTCGAAATTGAAAACATCCAACCTTTGTGCAGGCACGCCAGAAAATATTTCCCGGGAGGGGGGCAAGGCGCTACAGGGCGCTGCTGTGTCAGTGATATGTATTGACAAAGATTTTGTATGTAGATTCAATACAGTATTTTTTTTTGGAAATTCTGTTGTTTTTTTCTTGTATATAAATTCGAAAATTAACCAACACTTCCAACAAATAAGTATGAATGTGGCAGAATAGTAAATGGAACTGAGAATAATTGGGAAATAAAGGCCACGATTTTTTATTGTTTCTCCACACATTCTCCATTAAAGAGATTCTAATTTCATTTAATACACCATCCAAACTTTGTTGATATCACGTGGAAAACCCAGAATTGAGTTGTAAATTTTAAATAAAATGAAAGTTCTGCTTTGCATGTATTTGGGATTCAATGGGATTGTTTTGTTTTTTTCATTTTAATAGGACATAAAGTCTCGGGCTCTATTAATAAAAAATCACTCCCATACAACACTGTGAGACAGTGCTTGGAAAGTTATAATCCAATAGCAACATTTTTCAAGCACAAGAGCCAACAACACTTTGTCATAAATCGCTTTTAGACAAAATAACTAGTTACAGTTACAGATGAGTAACAAAGTTACTTCTACAGGAACTTATCTCCTGTGCAGTACGTACAATGGCATTACATCGTAAAACTTTAAAATACCTGATTAGAATCTCGCTTCCTTAGATTCTATTGTAACTAGAGAATCGGCTTCGAGTTTCAGAAACATCCTTATTTTCACATTTATCATCAAATTTTCTCATCATTAAATCTAAAATTCACTCGTTTTCACACTTTCTCTCTCTTTCTCATGATTATTCGCTTGTTACACATTTGGGCTCCAGCTGCAAACTGTAAGTTTCAGTGTAACTTCACTCCTAGATTGAGTTTCTTTTGAGAACACTCAAAGCGATTGAGAAACATTTTTCTTCATCATGACAATTCTATCATCAAACTCCCTCGTATAATTAATTATTCTTTTGCTTGCGCAGTTCGATTGCCTTCCACAGACTGTAGGGGGATGACGATATCATTTTTTCACTCCCACCTATGCACATGAAAGTATGTTTTTAGGTAGGGCTAGAACAATTTTAGAGGGTTTATACTCTCGGCCCCACTGGTTGTGGGCCTTAGTTAGCTTAGCTGTGGACCAATATTTCTTCAGTACTAAGTTTGCTTGGATAAATCTAGTTGACTTTCAACATCAACACGATCTTCCTTTGCGAGAAGAAGTAGAAAACAAACTCTTTCTGCTTTCCCTTGCTTTAACGAAGCTAAGTATAACATGAATAAAGAGATTTTACGTACGTACGCAGGGCAAGTGTATAATAAAATAGGACTCACCGTGTAATTTCTGCCTTCTACAATGTCCAAAATTTAAAACGAGACTGTTTTCATTCCTTCAGCGAGGGACTTCTTCAGGTACGAAACAAAGATTTGCTTTAGTGTAGAAGGTGCGCTGATTAATTAAGAAATCTTCGTGCTAATGTGCATTTAAATATGTATAATTGTGAGAAGGAACGTGAATTAATATTTAAAGTAGTACTCCCACAAACGCTGAAATTTTGTATTCAACTGATTCTAATGTTGGAAGAACATCCATAAAACATCAACCACCTTCCATATTAAAACAACTATTTGTTTTGCGCCAGAAGAAGCTCCTAGGTTAAGCTGTGCGAAGGTTTCCCTTTTGAAAACTTTCAAATTAAGTTTGTTTTTACAAGTAAGTGACGGTAATACTTTGATCAATAATACCTACATGGAGATGGCGTATTGTTGAGAATATACAATAAGGCCCTCTGTGATTTGTACTGTGTTAACCTTAAGTAAGGTTCTGTAGCATATTCCGATATATTTTAATGTGAACAATTTTTCATTGTAGTGTAGATAAGGTTTTGGTATCTATTCCTTTTTTCTTTCTTTCATTTCTTGCAGGGAAAAATCATAAAGGACTAGTGTGCTTGAACTGCTAGTGAAGAGCAACATGCCTGATAACGAAGCACAATACTGCTGGAAGAAGTTTTGAATCCCCTACAATGGAACAAAGACTTTGCCTCAGATGCATTGTGGTCCAAAAATAAAGTCGCAGTGTCTGAATTGTTTTCATGTCTATCACTATGTATTGTGTGCTGCTATATGTATGATTTTCAAATTAAAAGATTCTATTACCATTTATCTGTTTCAATTACAAATTGTGGATACCTATAATAGATTAAGAGTTTTCTAAAAATGTGCTAATTTCCTTAAATGTATAATTTGGCTACTAAGTGAAAATAACATGCTTTGTGTATCATTGGATAGGCAATGAGTAGGCACACTGGTTCGAACCATCCTGAATGAGGATTTTCCTCAGTTTGACTTTCCGAATGCTAAGACGGTACTTGGAATAAGGACCTGACTGCTTCTCTTGTCCTGCTCTTTTCTCCCTTATTCAGGCCTGAGCAAAAGATGTCCAAAGGTCACAAGAAATATTCAATTATTTCTTTTTGCAAATAACTTATTATGAATGAGGCTTAAGACAATTCTTTTTCCATATTCAGGTCATTTGATCATCAAATTAAGTCATTACTTATGTGGTCATACTCCTAGTCATGCTTCATTTGTGAACATACAAGATCCAAAGGCTAACCTAGAATAAATAAATTCACATGTAAATCATTATACATATTAAGCTTAAAAGGATTCACGTCTTTTAAGGTGATGAAGGATAACAGAAGAAATTTGTAACAAGAATCTTACCATCGAAGGTCATCTGTAGAGTTGGATCCACAGAAATTAATCCAATGTTTCAAAGTTTCCTTCCAAGTACTTAAAAGGATCAAGAGATTGTGATAAAAGCCAACATGGAGTGTCTACATCAAGTGTTCAAAATAAACATGCGAACTTCATCATCATTGTCTTTTACCACAATCCATTAATTCCTCCCGTTCTTGGCAAAATCGCTGTATGAAATATTTTACTTCTTTTCTATGGATTCCACTCTTTAGCTGTACCTTCTGAGGTAAGATTCTTGTTTCTATTGAAATCTTGTATAGATGGACCATCGGCTTTTGCCCCACTAATAGTAAGTGACGTGGCGTATAGACGGGCCACTAGTGGCCCAGCGTTGGGGCTCTCTCCTTCCCCATCTTTTAGCCACTAGCCGGCAAACAGGTTTCATTTATAAATTTGACCGATGGCCCACAATCTTTTCTCGCATGTGGCCCAACTCTTCCCTACCGTTGGCTGGCTTTTGGCCCACAGGCGATTTGCTGAAGGGGACTAGCTAAGCATGCAAGAATTACTTGTTTTATTTTCGTTTTCGACAAGAGTACGCAACTACCAAGACAAGAGAGACGGGGGGAGAAGAGCGCACATTAGAGGAGGCAAGCTCGTCCCCGTAGCCATAGAAAATAATACTTTGCAAGATATGAAACAAAAATTAAATGTTCATGTGTTTTTTCTATATTTTTTATTTATATTTTAAGAACAGAACAGGCTTTATAACCCAAATGTGTGCCGGTATTCACAATGTTCATTTACACACATTTCTATTACAATATTTCTAAATGCTTTTTGATATATATTACATATATCCAATTCGATGTAAGTTTTACACATTTCATTGTAGGTAGTACATATTCTCCAGATTGGTGACTCCGTCATTATTTTGTCCTTGCCTGTTTGCAGTAGAAGAGACTAGTGTTGTCTACGCTAGGTTTTAATGACGGTACACGAAACTGGAAAAATGATACTAAGTGTAAGCCATTTTGAATTATTTTCCTAAGAACAGATCAGAAATGCTATATATTTACTCTAACTAACTTAAGCATAGTACATTTTGTACCTTTGTACGAAGGTTATTAGACTCTCTCCTCATCCCTATTACAAACTTAATTCGTAATATTCGTTATGTGTCTGTTAAACGTTAATTTCGTATCAAATGTAACACCAAGATCTTTAACTATGTCGTGCCTACTTAATTTGTACTTATGAGTTTAATAATTAAATCGATAAATCGTTTTGTGTCTACTGTTCGATAAAACTTCGTATTAACTGGAAGTTGAATGATAGCGCACCAGTTAGTAAAGTTGTCTAAATTATTCAATGGTTTTATCGCATCTTCCATGGAAAATGTTAGCATACATTTTGAGGTCATCCGCCAATAGCACATTTCATTATCCGGTAGGCCATTAATGAACAAGAGCAAAAACAACGGTCCGTGATTCGATACGTTGCCTGACAGTGATTCCTGGCAGGGTCGTATATTCATATTTGTATTCGTTAGATAGAACAGACTGTCTGCGATTAGTTAGATAAAAGTAGACGAATCTAATCAAGGGTGGAGAGAAGTGATAGTGATTCAATTTACCTAGTAAAACATTATGATTACCTAGTAAAACATTATGACTGACTCCGTCAAACACCTTTCCAAAGTCAATATAAATCACATCGAATCTCTTCTCTTCGTTCAACGAATTTGCAATAAAATCTAACAATTGCAAGATTCGTTATCGTGAATTGTTGGGAAATAAAGCCATGATGATTATTTGAGATTACTAGCTTCACATAATTAATAATTCGTTGATATACAATCTGTTCAAAGAATTTTGCAAAGACTGGTAAGATTGCTATAGTCCTGTGATTTCTCGTCTATTGTTTGTTTTAGGTACAGAACAAAAGCAGATTTCCATGTGTTGGAGAAAAATACATGTTTTTAGTCTCAAGTTGCACGCAATCAATAGCGGATATGTAAACATATAAATACATCCTTTTACTATACAGGAGGGTAAGCCATCGGTATTCCAATTTATTGGTAATACCTAAAATTACCATCACATTACTGAACGGTTCAGAAGAGGATACAAATACTGGTTGGAAACACTGTACAAACACATTAGATATTTTTTTATTGTTACACAAGTCCCCTCCTTCGAATTGTAATATATTTGGGGGAAGAAGTTTTGTTTATATTACATTTCCACAATTGACCTGCATCGTTATTATTATTTTTCGAACTTGATACAAAGGTATTACAAGCTACTTTTACGTCTTTCTTGATTTCTCTACGCAATCGAACAAATTCCTGGTAGTAGTGTTTTACATATTCAATTATATATAATATGATAAATTGTTTTAACCTTGAGTTTCCTGATAATGTCTTTAATAAACCAGTACGGATACTCTGGGACATTTTCTTTTGCAGGGAACACATTTTAGAAATATTTTCTAAATAATATCATAAGTTTATTACGTCATTAACATTATTATACTCTTTTAAGTATTACCAATCTCTTCCAGTATACTTTATATTCATCTTCCAACCAATGTTCGTGAATCCTCGTCTTCTTCTTTTACTACAATTGGACGTTCCTACCAAAGGGAATTCGGTTCGTAGCTTGCAATACTATTTTCGGAAGTTCTCTTATGAAGAGAACTGATGTGGATACATTTCCAGTGCGAAGAAGCCACTCTTACGTAGTTTAAAATACAAGTACTAGCGAGAAGCATTCTATCCGGCAGTTTCAGTCTAGTCTTGTGGTTAAGGTTTGGGAAACTGATCCGAAGGTACCCGGGTTCGAAATCTGGCGTCGGTTTTTTAAATATTTTTAGTGGAAATTAAAGTTTCCTGTTTTTTATGTAAATACACAAAAGGAAATTTAATAAAAGTAGTTATTTATAATTTTAAAAGAGACAACTAAAAACTAGGATGTATATAAACCCGGCAGGGCAGGGCAAGGAGGCACGGTGCGTGAGCCGCGGGGGGGCACAGCCTCCGGTTTGGCGGTGGGAACACGCAAAAGTTCTGTGCCGTACCGGAATTATTTTTAAGTGGGCTCGCCACTGCGAATAGTTCTGAAAAAATATTGCTCGCTGCTTCCACGTTCATTGGTATTCGACGTTTACGAACAAAAGTGTCTATTCCTTTGTTCAATTTTGGCTTGTAAAAATATCCTTGGTAAGAACAGGGTTCGAACGTATGTTGCCCACTTCAATACTCAGAAGTCTGACACCGTTCCACTGGACTAGCCTCTTTAGCTACGGTTAAACCTCCAGAAATAGCATTACTACTCTCAGTGGCCGGTTTCTAAAAACATCTGTGCCAGTATTATTAGTCTCTACACTATTAATATCAATTCGCTTCACAAGTTCCTGTTATTCAAACTTACAGTTGTAAAATACTAGCTACAAGTCCACGGACTAGTATCACAAGTGAATGTGACTAGTATTACTAGTGATTCTGTTTCTCGAAATAACAGTGTAACCCACAAGTAAATGTCCACAAGTATCTGCAGACTTGTAGTGTATGTAGCTGAATCTTTACAAGCCAAGATTTACGTTTTACAGGAAAAGTATAATTAATAAGAGAGTTTGGAAATGTAATTACGTGCATACAATTTTCAAATGCACTCTATTTTTTTTAAATATATTAATATGGTTTGGTTCAACATCACTCTAAAAATGCAATGTCTTTCCACCATAAATATTCATCCGATAACTGTGATACTGTAGTCAAGCCAAAACGCACTTATTTAAAATTTATTATTATTATTGTCTAAATAAAATTTTTTACTATTTTTTCTGAGTTCAATATTGTGTACCATTTTCAAGTAATTTTGATACTATAAAGTTGTTTGGGAGGTTGTCTTCAGGATCTAAAATCTGAAATCAAATCGGTAATAATTTCTAGTACATGGCATTTCTGGAATAGAATAATTGTTTTAAGTTAACTTGAATTTGAAATTATTTGTAATTAGTTACTAAACCTTATATTCGAAGTATGTGTCTGAAATATTTAACAGTGGCAAGTCTTGATTAGAGTAAAAAAGCACGAAGGTATTTGTTTCTAAATGTACAGTTCATTATCATATTTCAAGTAAACTTGTATCAAAAGATAACTTTTCATTTGAATTCTAAAACGATTCCAACTTTACTCAATTTTTGAACATAATAATATTTTTCTTGTTTTGCCTCATTTTTAATACAATACTCTTTTTCTTGTGTTGCTTCTAAACAGAATAAAGATAAGACAATTGGGTTATATCTGTCTTTAGAAGTAGAGCAGAATGTTTTTTTGTTTTGTCTAACTTTGGTTGGTTTGCAAATTAGATATGAAATTCTTGATGACTAAATTAAGTTTGGCTCATCTTTTCATTTATCATCGTGCGAATACGATTTTACTTCACTATAGTTTTGAGGATAAAAGCATGAATCATTTTACGAAGAATATTTTGCACGAATTAGTCCTGCAAATCCAGGCCCGCACCAGACCCACCCGGCATGTGCGACTCCTATCCCATTTAGTTCTGTTCGGTCCCTCAGTCCATCCAAGAGCAGACCAGCCAGGGCCGGTTCGTGCATACCCCTACCCCGTTCAGTTCAGTCCGGCCTGCAGTCCATCCCAGGGCCAGACCAGCCCGTACGGTCCGGTCAGACCCCTACCCCGTTAACTACGCTCCGATCCGCAGTCCAACTGAGACCTAGACAAGTTCGACCGAGTTCGCTCAGACCTCTACAACATTCAGTTCCGTTTGGCCGCAGTCCAACCCAAGCCCAGACTCCTACCGCGTTAAGCTCCGTTTGGCCTGCAGTTCACATATAAATTTCCAGCCCGCCCCGATCGTTAAGCTCCTGTCAACCCCGGCTCGCAGCGATGACGTAAACTAAGAACTTTTCTGAGTCTATTTGTAATCCAAATCATTAGCGTCTCAGGACATCCCATTTCCAAAGCTTCGCCTACTCTTGCGCCGGCGCAGAACTCCTTGAACTATTAGTAGCAGCGAAAAGCGTTCACTTTACAACTCGCTGTTTGGCCAGCTGGTCAACATATTGGGTAGCTGAGCGAGAAGTACCGGGATCGAGCCAGGGCGTCCCTACTTTAACGTTTTTTCAAGAAAATTAACTTTTTCATGTATATACGCATTAGGAAATGTAATAAAAGTAGTGACTAAAGGCACTTGGAAGTTGAGTAATTCAATTTCGGTTGTTTTTTTTATTGCACATGCGACTTGCACAAAAACATTGTTTCCACGTGCGCTCGCCCTGGACGCAAGTATCGAAATCTACATGCTTCCCTCGATTTACACCAAATTTTGCACACGTATTCCGGGTTTGGTATTTCGTCTCAGCTGTCATTGTGGCAAATGTTATTTTGAAAAAAAAAATGCTTCAATTTGGGTGTATCAGCACCATGCTTGACACAAACACATTCGACACAATACAAATAATCTGTGAGAGTTTCCGTCCCCAAATGTCAGTGTTGCCACCTATTTCATAAAATAGTTGACCTATTTTATAAATATATAATTTATACAAATGTAAGTTCAAATCGACACACGCCCATTGATAAACACTAAATTCTGTATACATATGCGTTAGGTATATGGTCGTGTGTCGTGGAGGTACTATGGGCACCGTGGGTGTCAGTGTTGCGAACAAATTGCTAAAATTTAATATCTATAACTGCTCCAACATTTTTCGCCATATTGGCAACAAACTTAGCATGTAGCACTGGGAATTTTCACAGAGGTACTGAATACATCACAGTCGCCGAAGTATGAGTGTTGTTAACTAATTTTGAAAAATATTATTTCAAATAGTTTCAATGCATTCCACATATCTGTACCAAACTTGGCATTTAGTTACTCGGAGAGAGCATACAGGTTCTTTAGGCGCCAAAGTTGTCAGCGTTGCCAACCAATTTAATACTTAAAATTGTTCCAATATTGTTGACCGTATCTACACGAAACTTGACATTTAGGTAGACTACTAGAACAGATAGTGTCTGCACTGCCGTTCAGTATTGGCAAACAATTTTAAGAACGGTACCAGCTGTAAGTGATGCCAACATGTTTTATTGATCATGCACCAATGGGCGGATATATCAGGAAGTTGTTAATAGAAATGAACTATTCCTCTTTCATTGTATTTCTAATAAATAATTTGTTAAGTTTAATGCATTTATTCCGCTATGTAAATTTTCTCAAGATTTTGACAGTTTCTTTAAAACGATTATCGATTATTAAGCTCAGTTAGAAAGTAATAAACATAGCCTACAACATTCAATTGAAAATACCATATCTTTAATGATTAGTTATACTGAAGACTAAAATTACCAACTAAATTTAATTTTCAACTAATAAAAATACAGCTAACCTTATCCTAATAAATTTGATCTTTCTGAGCAAACAAATAGTTTAAAATTCACAATACTTTCTTTCTTTTCTATCTTTCTTGCACTTACGACATAACAATGTTGAATTGACTGAAAAGTTAACCAAGCTTACTTTGGCAAGTGGAAAAACTTGAGGCAACCTTTGCAATTAAAGTCTAAAGGCTTGAACAATACTGAACCAAGCACTCTAGTTTACAATAATCAAGGTTCAAGTAGGTTTACCAGGACAAGAAAGAAAAATAAATTGTACTTCTTACAAAAACGAAAACGTTATACTGGATAGGAATCGGACCGAGGGCCACTGGCACGCCAATTAGATGCTGCAGTCACTAGACCACGGAACCATACGCCCGAGTTTACCTTCTAAACGCTATTTATATTTAGTCCATGATCGCAAGAGACGTCTGTAGTAAAAGGGAGGAAGTTGGAGAAGATTAAAATCCTAAATAGATCTGGCACGTGATGGGACTTCAGTGCGCTAAGATTATAGTGGAAGTGTAACGAAAAAGCAAATAAATTAAAGGCTTGACAAGATTCCTCTCATAGTTGCTAGCAATAAGCTTAAATTAACTTACTTATAACAGGCAAGTCACTTATGTTATTCAGCAAGTTCGTTTCATGCTCGTTTATTAAGTTCGACACAATATCAAGCTTAACAAGCTCAAACTGACAACCTTGTTGCAAGCTGGCATGCTATCTGCGTACGTGATATATCACATGAAAAGGTGTCCAGAATATCATCATCTATTTTACTTCGCGTTACGCAGCAAAGACAAGTTGTGATAATTGTCAAGAGCTCACAACTACCTAATGGGGATAGGGCACACATAGAAGATAAAGCATTATCCGCTTGTTGTTGCGCTTCATTTCTACTTCATTAGCTAACACAGTAATTGTTCAACAACATTGATATATACATAATTTTAAATTGTATGAAATAGGCAACAGGTTTTATCTCGATTTTTTTTATATTGGGAGTTTAAATCAAGCTACACTGTAAAAAGTGTAAATATTAAAAGCAAAATGTCATTATTATGCATTCTTGATCAAAATTAAGCCAAAACCACTAGAAATAGCGCAAAAATCCATGATAAACAATTTTGTAGCCTGTCATTTTCGAAGTAGTATAACAAAAGAGAATCATGTAGTTATGTCTATTGGTTACGGATATATAATTTCTGAAAATTGGTAGTTCCGGGGCGATAAAGGGGAAAGCTAGAGAGGAGAAGGGTGCATTTTCAGGAAATACACACGAAATTGTGGGTTAACACTTCTATAAAACAATAGCTTATTACTAATTAGTTTCGACACAAAACCTTTATTGGCTAGAATTTTCGGGCAAGCCAATAATCTTTGTTATACTTCAAGAATATTTTAGCATACATATACGTTAAAGAATAGAGAGACAACACGTCTGAAGCCAGTCGTTAATATTATCGAAGCGGCATAAATCCACATCTAAAATTTTGGATTCTGTAGAGACTCTTTCAATTATAAGGTGACTGGTAACAAAGTGACCGTCAACGTAGATCTGCTCTCAGACCATAAACAAAAGAACCCACGTCTTTTTGGTCATTTAATATATATAAAATAATTTAGTATCCCCTTGAAATTAAATGAAGAAATGGGTAGAAAACTGGAAGAGAAAAACAACTCTCAAAATGTATATTCCATATAATTTAGCTACTATCTTTCGATGTTATTCACTTGTTTCCTTGTACAGAGTAAGCAAAAAAAAAAAAAAGAAGTATTTAAGAAATAATCATAAAATTGTTTATCAGTTTTAAGTAATATTAACAGAAAAGTGTTCATATTGCATTACGATTCGGCAAAATTAAGTTTGAATTTTATTTATGCCCATTATGCATGTAAAGCTCATACCAGGGAATGGGAGCGAAAAGTATTTGGGAAGGTGCCATCCTGGCATTTGCCTGATATGACTGAGGGAAAATCCTGCAAAAACATGTCTGGATGGTCGACCACTGGGTTCGAACTAGTGATGAATAGGCCAGGATAAAAACGGAGATTTTCATTTTAAAAAAAAACTGGTTTTCTCCGCGAGACAAAAAAAATGGTTTTATCGACCGTTTTTTTTCTTTTTCATTACGAATGTTCACTACTTAGCACATCTTATGCATTTCTTGTTTAGGTTTAGTAAAATTAAAGGTTCTTATATTAAAATGTACAAAAAAACTCTATTTACATTAGAATTGCAATATATATCATTGTACACGAGAGAGAAGCTCCATCCACTTAAGGTCCTTAGGCATCTTTGACCCAGAATCTGAAAACTTAAATAACGCTTCAAACCTTTGTTAAAAGAAGTCGCAATAATATTTTTTATATAAACGTATACTTTTAACAAGACGTAATATTTTAAATACTTTTTTATCAAATGTATCCAGGGTGCTCGTAAAAGTAAAATGAAACTGTATTTTTACAGTAGCATGAAAAATTAAAAAAAAAACTTTTTCCTGTTTCTTCGGTGTTCAATTTTTCCGGAAATTTTACATCACTAGTTCGTACCCACGACTTCCGAATGCTACGCCAACAATCTATCACTGAGATGCGACGTTCCGGTTAAAAAATCAAGTGTAGAAAACATCAGTTTATTGGGGTCTGTTTATATTTAGGCATTTCCGAAGGTGGTTTCGGAACTTGGTATCCATTCTTTTCAACATTGTCTTGTCGCTTAGAGCGACTTAAATACAATACCTTCCTTTAAATAGTCTAAAGTGCTTATGTCGTATGCATGTGCCTTGAGGTGTTCTTACAAGAAATAATCGAACATGGAGAAATAAGGATACCGAGCAGACCAACAAATGTGAGCAAACCTGGAAATGAAGGGGTCACCAAAAAGACACCGAAGAGCGCCTCTTGATGCTCTGTCTATGTGCGCCGTCGGCCTATCTTTTTGAAACCGCAGACGGCGCATAGAATTACGTTTCCGTCGCAAGTCAAGCAAAAATAATTTTATCATCTTTTTGTAACGCTGTGAGTTCACAGTAACAGCATTTCTAGTACCGTCTTCAAAATAGACCATTGTCTCTTCCATTTCCAGTAACACGTCAAACTGTCATTTTGGTGCTGTGCAACGTTCTTTCAGAATTCAAGACCGCAATAACGCCAATTCAGTTGACACATGGTGCCAATGGCATGAAAACGAGCATCATCACTCATTATCTAAATCAAATTTCATTTTTTCCTTAAAAAAAAATACTTCCACCTGGCGTGCGAAATTCAGCCGCTGTGCATAGTTCCCCTGCCTCAACTTATGCACGGCGATGAATTCGTATGGGTGAAAATGCACGTATTTATAGAAAATATGCTTTACAAAACGATTGCCTATGCCAAGTTGAGACACATAGTTGCGAGCCGAGCGACAACGACTACGCAGCAAAGGTTCTGTGGCGTGTTTCATACTTTCTGGTAAAAAAAAAAAATATATATGGGCCAGTCTAGTAGCTTTGGACTGCGGCCCGTCACAATTCGCCTTCAGCTGTTAAGTGTTAAAATCCACACCCATGCCCCTGCCGGGACTCGAACCCGGGACCTTCGAGCCGATGGCCTACCGCCGCAGACCGCTCGGCCGGCTCATATTTTCTGGTGTACGTACTGTTCGTGGGGCCCCTCACCTGTCTTTTATTCATTAATGTATCGCATGCAAAAAATGCATTAACCCAATATAGGTTCGTGTTACGAGTAGGAAGAGCCTGATTTCGATGGATGTTAAATCGGCGACGAAAATAACGCTGAACTACCGTGACCGGCTCGTTATACTTCACGGAACTGCCGTAGGCAAAACGCGATTTTCTATCGTCTACAGCGCCATGATTTCAACTGAGAAAATTCTAAGATTTCACGAACCTAATTATACCTGACGGACATCTGTCCCTCCCCGTGGGGCTCTGTACTAGGCATTCCAAAACGTTCGTGCTCTTTGCCTCACCCTGTACATACAAGTTACTAACGAGAGCAATTACGAATCAAAAAAATATCCATAATTTCATATTTATAATTTTTCACACTTCTATGAATTATCGTATTTACACTAAACATACAATTTACTTATATTCACGGTCTAATGAAACTCTACGTCTGAGTAGGAGTTTTCTTGAAACAAAAAGCTTTGATAAAATTTTACCTGAATATTTTACAGTAAGAAAACATGTTTGCCCGCAAGGGTGAGTGAGTTTCAAATGAATACTTTCAGTATATTTATGTCCGCCTATTTCACATCCTTCAGGTTGTCCTGTGTATGAATTTTCATGTGCATACTTAATGACCATTCAAAAGTACATTTAAACCCACACACTCCACATACAAAATATTTTCCCGATGTGTGAGTTCTCATGTGCTTATTCAATGACGATTTG
>JAGDQP010000257.1:39652-57604 GCA_022664845.1 Lepisma saccharinum
ATTTTCCCGATGTGTGAGTTCTCATGTGCTTATTCAATGACGATTTGCAACCACATTTAAACCCACACACTCCACATTGAAAATAATTCCCCGATGTGTGAGTTCTCATATGCCTATTCAATGACGATTTCAAAGCACATATAAACCCACATACTCCACATTGTAGAGACTTCCCTTCTATGTGAGCTTTCATGTGCATGTTTAAGTGCTTTTTAATTGCGAATTTGTATTCGCAAGTTTCACATTTGTAAGGCTTCTCCCCAGTATGAATTCTCATGTGAGCTTTTAAGTTACTCTTTCTTGTGGATTTGTATCCGCATAAGTTACATTGAAACGCACTTTTTCTTCTATGAATTCTACAGTGTCTTGTCCAATTATCTTTGTCAGTAGATTTATAGGCGCAAATTTCACATGCATAGCGTACTTCCTCTGAATGAATAACTGAGTGTTTTTTCAGATCAGATTGAGATAAAAATTGTCTTTCGCATAGCATGCATTCAAGGATGATTGCTTGAGGATCAATTTCTATTTGCATTGCCGAGGTAGAGATTATAATTTCAGGGCCATTTGTGGTATTCCGCTCCCTGCTTAATTTGGTTTCCTTTTCCTCTTTCTCCTTAGAGCATGTTATTTCACACGACTTACTGCATATATCATTCTCTCTCATTCTTCCGTTATATTCAACTACTATGTTTCTTCCTAATGAAGCCAGCTGACTAATTCCTTTGAGTTTATTTGCAGATTCATAATTCCTTTCCTCCACTTCACAATCAGAGTTAACATTTTTACTTTTGTCTACAACCAACGTCGGTTTTTGTTGATACCAATTGATATGTAATTAGAGGATTATTATTCTTACTCGTAGTATCTTCCTTTTCTACGTGAGTTATAGTTTTAGCTTCCTTGTAATTAAATGATTCATTTTCAGCTCTGATTTTTGTATCCGATGGAAGCAACCCCAATAAATCTGAAGTTCCAACCGACAGTACATCACAAGAGAATTGATGGAAATTCGGGATTTCTCTACTTTCGAATATATTGTCACTGTCAGATTTAAATTGATAGATACATCCCTGAAAAAGAATTAAGTATGTCATTTCTGTGAAAAAGTAGTAAAATTAAAATACACGTACAAGTAAACTATTGCATGCATCTTGGTTGCTTGAAAACTATTGGAGAAACAAATGTAGGAAATTGGTAACAGGGGTAGAGGTCTAGCAAGTGAAGGATGGGTACTAAGGCGGAAGAGTTTGATTCAGGTTTAAAAAAATAAAAATGTCATTGATCTATCGTTCCAGTGTAACTCGTTTGTTAAAATTAAAATATGAAATAATTTGTCACCTATGTTTACTTGTTTGGGAGATAGGATCTTGGAATTTGGTATTTCGCTAAAGGAAATGTTTTATCATTATGTTCTCCCAGGTGATTTAGCACGCCCTTAATGTCCACTGATCAGAATAATTGTGCTGATGAATAGTGGTTGTCGTACAAAGCCGATTGAATTTGAGATGAGCACGTATGATACGACGAGGAGAAAAAATAACATGCAAGTTTCTTGACAATGAAGAAATTTGAAGAGATAGGAAGTGTGCGCGACAGAAGACGCAGTAGACGACAAAAACCAGCAAACGGCAATAACGAGGCAATATCAGATGTAGCGGTAATTGTGAAGAGCCCTACGCGAAGTAATAAAATATTACAGGCGATGTCACCGGTCATTCAGAGGTTCATATTACAGGTTTGGCAAAAAAGAGCGATTCGCATAAGTAGCAACTATAACAGCACCTACGTGAGGATGACATAGACAATTATTACCATTTAAACAATGGGATCTGAGGCAGTGTAGAGCAGGTTTCTATAGGGATCTTATAGTTGATTTGAACTGCTACATGATAAATAACTGCTAACCATTTCAAGAGTTATAATTTTATTGTCCCATGGAGGAATATAGGAATTACACTTTACATTAACGACAAGTCATTTATGGTGCATTAATTCAATATACTAAAGTGAATATATATATATATATATATATATATATATATGTGTGTGTGTGTGTGTGTGTGTGTGTGTGTAGTAGAATCCCGCTAATCAGAAAATCCGGATAAACCGAACAAAGCCCAAGGATAATATGCCAAATTATTTTTAATATTTACATAAGAGGGTGAAAAGAAAATAGTTTAATTATGTAAAATAATTATGTAAAAACATGTATTTTATATGCAAAGTACAAGAAAATGAACTAAAGTACAGAAGTACAGGGTACAATTTTAATTACATACTGTAATTAAAGTCCAGTACTGTTCATTATAAAAAAACTTAAGGACATAGGCCTTCAAAAAAGTGTAAGGTACAATTAAATTTAAAAGCAAGTGGTAAAACAATACGTATTCACTTACGAAGTACAAAGTCAGTGATTTTCTTTTGACGCAAAGAAGTAAATCGACTTGAAGCTATGTTGCGCCAACGATGCATGAACATAGCACTTTTGGGTGTGGCAGCTGCATGCTTTTCATCGTAACGTACGGCGAGGCCAAGGGAACTTGCCACCTCTGAGTGTGGAACGATGTCCGTTCGAACATTTCCCTCCTCTTTGTTTACTGAGTCGTTCTCATCTGAGGCCTGCACCATGGCAACGATGTCTGGGTAACCGTACTCCTCGCGCCCATGGTAGTCAATATCAGCCCATTCTTGAAGATAGGTTTCTTCTGCTCCTTCACCACCAGGAGTTATCTTGATTAGCAGAAGATCATTTTCTTCTGCTTGTGGAAGAGGTGTTTCAATAAATTTACAAGTCCAGAGATTTTCCCACGATTTTAGCAATGACCCGTTTGTTGTGTTGTCCCAAGCTTCAGAACCAGTAAATCACATCTTTTATACTAATTTTCTTGAACTTTTGAAGATTATTAAGGGACTCTTCTTCATCCTCTTCAAGCAGGATTCAGAGAAGCTTTTTTCTGTAGTTTTGTTTTATTGCTTGTAACACTCCTTGGTCCATTGGCTGCAAAAGAAAAGTGACATTGGGTACCAAAAAATGTTTTAATTTCACCACAAACAAGTTGCGTTTCTCCTGGATGAGATGGAGCGTCGACTACTAGTAACAGAGCACGAGACAATCCATTTTCTTCGTTGGATGCTCTCACATTTTGCACATATTGTTTTCGAACTAGTCTTTAAACAACTGGCGGGCCATCCAAACTTCTTTTGGTTTCAGTAGTACACAGCGAGGTAGTTCATGTTCATGTTTTGCCGGTGGTTTTGCCGTTTTTCCAATTACCATTAGTGGAAGCTTATTTGATCCTCAGACACTGGTGCAAGTTAAGACTGTTAGACGCTCTTTATCCATTTTTAATTCCGGAGCAGATTTCTGTTGAGATGCAAGACATTTCGTAGGTGAAGGTTTAAAATGCAGTCTGCATTGCATACTTGTGGAGAGTAATTTTGTGATGAAATTAAATGTTCAAATTCTTGAAGATATTCTGTGGCTGCATTGTTGTCTGCGGATAATTTCTCGCTAGTAAGCTCTCGAACTCCGTGCCGTTACTTCCTGCGGTCTAATCAACCGCAGCTCGCCAAAAATGATGAAACACCATCTACAAGCTTGTTCAGTTGAAGGGCCTTTTTTCTTATTAATATGCTGCTAACAGGAATTCCTTTTTGTCTTGTGTAAACCACAAAAATAGTGCTGTCAAGTTTTTCATATGTAGACATATCTGATCTATGCGGTTTTCCTAGATTTTGGTCACTTGTGGAACAATAAAATTGCTCCGTTTTACCACGGTTCTTGTTTCAATCACTAATTGTTGTTTTGCTCACATCAAATTCGATTGCTAATTGAGTTGCACTTTCACCTTTGTCCAGTCGTTTTAACGCTTCAAGTTTTTATTTTAACATAAACGAGCTATGTTTCCGTTTGCTTGCCATGTTTTACAAAATAAGGCAAAGTAAAACTGTACACACATTAAAAAACGTAGAACTTTTTAAACAGGTAGTAAACAGAAGCTTCTGCAAAGCTTACTTTACACCTGTATACCATGCGCATGCGAACAACTGTACTGTACGGCGAACTCCGCTGAAGTAAATTTCGACGCATGCGTATTCGCCAGATCACTCCGATAAGCTGGCATTGGATCACAGTCTAAAATGCGCTAGAAGGCTACAGACGCTAAATAACTTTCCGGCTTAATAAAAGTCCGACCAGGGGCCAGAACCAATTAGTTCGGATTAGTGGGACTCTAGTGTATATAAAAATCACAGCCATATTCAGTCCACTACTTGATGGGGCGTCTCTACGGAGGGGATTGGTCTACTGCTCACATGCTGACCAGACGGGTTGGTGTATATATATATAGTATATTCTCTCAGAGATAATTGCATCACTTAACTGATTTATGCTAAACTGACACAGGTTGCTTGCGAATATATTGTATTTTATATGCCATTAATTGTAATGGCCCTTAACACAATTTATATCTGTATGACTTATGTGACAGTACCAACATCCTCCTACTAAGTCAGTTGCCTAGGAGGCCTTAAAAATAAAATTCGAATTCAGTAGCCTCATCCGAGATATAGCTGAAGCGACAGATAAGACCATTTTCATACGAAGTAATGAACAAAAAGACGATCAAGATTTGTTAATTATGTGGTTTGCATGACTGACTTTCGAACTGGATTCAAGGGCTTAAGGCAAATTTGGCACAGGTCATATGGGTGATAATAAGAGAATCGGTGGAATGAAGAGTGGGGACGAAACGACAAAACCCGAGAAAACCCACGTTGCTTGTCCATCACGTAACATGAAGTGGGAAGTTAACATGATCTCACTTTATATCAAGTATTAACACAGCATTAGTCGCGCGCGGAATTTTGTTGCTCACAATAATTATATAGCAAAGTATTATGAGTATACAAAATTAACAGAATTTTCTAAAAACAAAACGGTAAGTTATTGTCCCTACAATACAAATAAGAAATTGATTAATATTGCGCTAACAGAAAGAGCAATTTTATTTAGTCGTGCGCGGATTTCTTTCTCTGCAAAAGCAACCACTCAAACAAAATCACTAGTCATCATAATTGATCGGGAAAAATACATGTTGAGCATAACAATGGAGAATAGAAAGGCAGCTGTAGAAGAGCTGAAATGCGTCTCTCTATGTCAAAGAAAGCATTAATAAAAAATGCAGAACAAAATTCCGCGTGCGACTAATGCAGGGTTAACCTAACAGCACTGACCGTAGGCTGGAACGATATAAGTATGGTATTAAAGGGTAACGTTGCATAGCTTGAGGTTTTCTTGGATTAATGCACATCGTATTTCACAATTCTACTAAACATTCTAGCTCTTGATTCACTGTACTTATTGCATGATGCATTTCTGACAAAGAAGATAGACGAATGCCACAGGCATAAAGACATAACAGGAGTAAGGTAAGACATAATTGGCGACCTAATACACCGCCTTGGGGAACCCCAACTGAGGTTAATGTTACCAAGAACGAACTACTATGAGACACGATGAATTGTTCACGGCTAATCAGGTAGGAACGAATCCAAGATATGTTAGTTTTTTTTAAAAAACGAAGAAAGCTTTCAATTTAACAATCAAGATATGGTAATCAACAGATTGAATATCTTCGTTTTAATGGAAAGTTCTAGAATCGCTGCGTCTCTATGATTCATAAGCTCATGTGAATATTTTATTAAGCGTCAACGCAGTATTAGTGCTATGGTTAGATACAAACGGACAGAAGCTTACATGTAGTTTGTTACATGTAAGGTAACTATGGATCTTACCCTTAATAACATAACAAAATGCTTTCGATAGGCACGGGAAATGCTGATTGGGCGGAACTGGGTTGAGGAGATAGTTTTCCGCTGTGAACTTGTTAAACATGTTCTATAATTGATTGATAGATAAAAAACGAAACTTAAGGCCGCTTTAGACGACACAATTTCTCGTACGATCTCTCGTATGATAGAATGTATACAATCCATAGTACGAGATTTTTCGTACGATAAATCATACAATATTGTATAGTGTTTTACACGGTACAATATTGGATACGAGGAGCTAATGATGAAACTGCTGAAGTTTTTAGTTGTGACATCTCAGGCTTTTAGGGTAATTATGCTACAGATATTTGTGAAAGATAGCCCATTTAAAAAATTGAAAATATTGATAAGAATGAATCTTGACGCAACAGAAATTCAGTTTGTTTTATTGCCACATTCTTCTACCAAGAGAATCTAACTTCTAGTAGGTTTCAGTGGTAACGAAAGTGTCGTACCTTTACTTCCGTACTTCAATAAAGATATTTTCATGCGGACACACAAAGAACGTTGGAAATTTACCGTCTTCGGTGATAAGTTCGGAGTCATGTGTGTTGTTTTTACAATGTTCCTGAGTTAACAAGATATGTGACATTACAAAGACCTCCAAAAGTATATAAATCGCGATATATATTATTTCCTATTTATACATATGGGGGCAATTAATAATACTGTGGTTTAACTACTTCTACTACAGAGCACTGGAAACGCCTCAAAATGCTACGTTGTACGTTCCTATAAGCATAAAATACAAAAATGAGGAGTAATACAGATTTTATGTGATTTATAGGCTCATTTCACACAAGGTATATAGGTGAGTATAGTTAAGTATATATTATCTTAACCCTTGAATAATAATCAATTCGTTCGATTAATTACCTAGCTCACGTATTGACTTGTACAACTTTGGCTTGACATCGACACTCTACTTACATTATGTCTACTTCTGTAATTACTGTAGGATAATCAGTAGCTATTAGATTACATCAGGACTTTGTCATTATATTTTTCACCTATTTAGTACCTTTTATGGTTATAGGAATGCAAAACGTAGCATTTTGAGGCATTGCCAGTCCTCTATGGCAGAAGTAACTGAACTGCAGTATAACCGACCTTTTTACACTTCCCTTAAAAACTTTATTTTATACCTGTAATAGTTTATTATGCCATTATGTATGTTAATTTCAGCATCAAATAATAATATTAATATGTTCTCTTTGTCTCGTAATCCATAACCAAACAGACGAATAGGAAAGGACGCTATATTGCCAGTAGGGGCGCTGTCATAGATTGTACGAAAAATCCGCTGAAAAATAGGACCGTTTCTATTTAGAGAACACATCGGAGATAGCATGAAATATCGTACGATTCGCGCTTTACACGATCAAAGAATGTAACCGATGAGCTTGCATACGAGGGATCGTACGAGAAATTGTATCATCTAAAGCGACTTTTACAATGCCCAAGATATGGAGCAGGACGCACGCGTGAAGATTTAAGATTCCGAGATGCTCTTTTTTTACTATTATTTAGTTGGTGCATGAATGAAGCGTGGAAAACTGCACTATCATCAATATAGCAAATTGGACATCAGTACATATTGCATTACATGGAACTGGCCAAAACAATACATTAGGTTTTATCTTATAAGATTGATTAAAATGGAGTTCGACTCGCGCAATTTATAAATGTTTTTGTTTTCTATTAGAAGTGTAATTTAAATCAGTCATAACGTCAACTAAAGCTTTCTGTTGTTCAGAGTTTAACATAGTGAAATATTAGCGCAGCGCAACCACGCAGGTTCAGGTCCTACTGCCAAGAATGTCCTCTCTTTGAGTATCCATTGAACAAATTTAAAGTTAGGCAAATACACGGGATCACCATGTGTGATCTGTAAATGTCATTGCTTCCAAATGAAAGTAGGGGAATAACTCATGAAGATGTAAACATTTTAAACTTTAGAACGAAACACTAAAGCTCAATAAGTGTGGAATTCAGTTTTGGACAGGAAGTGTTTCTTGTTAGAACCCATAATATTTGAAAGAAATAAAAAATATATATAAAAAAAACGACTGTTAAACGTCTCCCCCACCCCCGCTGACCTTACATACACACAGGGACTTTTGGTATTGTTCAAGGCGTTCTTAACGTAATTTACTACTACTGAACTAAATTATACTGATGTCCTACTGACATATTTATTTATATTTTGTTCTTTCAAACAGGATTGGGAAATATATTTTTACCACCTCACTATTTAAGATATCGGAATGGAATTTGGCAAAAACATTACAAATACCCAAAAATATATTAGGGTCGTGTACTGTCGCCCGGGGCCGCACTAGGGGGCTCCAAACTTCAAGAAATAGATCTTTTCAAATAATGTTTCTGATTTTTTTCAATTTCCCTTTTGTGTACGTCATAGGGGCTTGAACAATGTTGTATTTAAAAGTATGCTTAATTCTAAAGAGAATCACGTATTAACTTCGAAATTCCGATGAACAGTATCCTGTCCAGAAATTTTAGAACCTATTTCTTTATCTGTATATATTTTGTACTTTCAAACAGGATTATGAAATATATTTTCCGTGTAACGATTGAAGATATCGTAATGATATTTGGCAGAAATATTACACATATTTTTCAGAGCACATTACTCATAGGGTCGCGTACTTACTCGGGGCCACTCTAGGGAGAGCTAAACGTCCAAAAAAGTTAATTTTTCAGATAAACGTCCCAATCTCTTTTTTCTTCAAATTTACCTTTTCTCGTACGTCGTACGGAGATGGTCGATGCTGCATTTGAAAGCTTGACAAAAGTGTTTAAACTTCCATGAAAATACCAGTCATTAAAGGGTTAAACGCCTCCCCCACACTCTGCGAGAACCCAGGCACGAGGTCTTTTAGCATGTAGTTCAGGAGACTCTCCCAACAACTATGCCAAATTTCAAAACTACACGATTTTTTTTATTTACTGTTTTTGGTCTTCGTTGACTAGACTATCAGTGTCATGCTATTTATTTTACTGGTTAAGTTTGGAATCAATATCTTTCGTACTACGTTAGGATTACAGTTTGGTTTCTGCTGTAAATATGTTATCCGTGCACACATGGTGCCAGAAAGTTCAAGGTTATTTGGTTACTTATTTTAAAAAATAAATTCCAATTACAGCCTAGAAAAAAAATCATGGGGTATTTGAGAACTACTACAACAATGGAAGTGAATGAGCTGACGTACTTCGAGGTACGACTCTGGGATATTTGCCTGGTGCGACTCACACAACTCCAAAACGACGATGAATTCGACCCACGATGATATACAGTTTTTACTTAGCTAGCTTATTTTTTGCCCAGTGAAATATGAATTTTTAACTATATTATATAAAATATTGTAAATGGCGATTTCTCACGTTAAATATGGTATAATATTCAGAGTTTATAATGTTGCATTCTCGGTTTCGTTAGCAACGACTAGTTTTCAGTTTCAAATTATTGTTAAGGCTGTAGGCAATTTTGACTCAGGCCAGAAGGAAGATGAATGTGGTGAATGATGAAAACGGGAGAACTACGAAAAAAACCAAGACACGCGGTGATTGGCGGAGCAAACAGGATAACATACACGCACACAATGCTTGGCCACAGCGGTGAACCATACGAGTTGTCACAGCGGGTTTATATATAATTATACCTCTAGATAAAAAAAAACTTTATTTTTTATATGGGCCAGTTTAGTAACTTTGGACTTCGGCCCGTCACGATTTGCCTTTAGCTGCTAAGTGTTAAAATCCACACCCATGCCCCTGCCGGGACTCGAACCCGGGACCGTTGAGTCGATAGCCTACCGCCGCAGACCGCTCGACCACCCGGCCGGCTTATACCTCTAGAAATACGAAATGAATATCATGTATTTCGTGTTTATGCTAAATAGTTCAACGTTTATTCAACGAGAGTTTAGTGCATAGCGCATCTGAAATCGACCAACCTTTTATTTTGTCCCTTTTCAAAAAAATATATTTTTATAAATTTATATTCCTTATGTAAGAATAGTTGAGGGACTTGGTGCGAAAATGGTGTACAAATTTGCTTAGGAAAGGGAACCACAAGAAAAAGGTACAGTATTATTGCCAACAAAAATATTGAATGAATTTGGGGTGATATTTTGTCATACAGACTTTTTATTAATTCATGTAATTGAGAAACAAACCTGTAGAAACGAATTTTTTCAAGCTATTTGCATGAAATTTTCCACAGTTACTAAACAAACCGGTGCATTTTGGTACACTGAAAATAATTTTAGCTCCCTTAAAAGTGGACTTTGATTACGGAAATCAATTTTATATTAATTATCAGCTAATTAAGACAGATGGTAATTTCTGTTTATATAATATTTTAACATTTGTCGATCTGAAGCTCTCGCATTTTATAAAATTTAATACTCTACAACCACATACCCCAACCCTATGTGGAAACAAAAACAGAAGAAATCAGTGAGAAGTAGTCCCCTTAATTAACATCGAATTTCCCATAAGCGAGGTTAATTTTCGAGTTTGAACCCCCAAAGTGGAGATTAAAATTTAGTTGAGGAGAATTATTTTCACAGTGCCATAAGGTCAGAGTTTTGTAACTGTGGAAAATGTCATGTACATAGCTCAAAAACTGTTGTTATTACAGGTGTTTTTAGTTACCGCTGCTTATGTGACTTTAAATATCAAAAACTCCCCAAACATTAAAAAATGTATTTGTGGGTTACGCCATTTCTACACGAAGCCCTTCATTTCTAAACCGGTATTTATTATTTTTATACCAACTGATTAATTAATGGGACTATTTTTGTACTGCCGCGCATACAAAAATTTGTGTTAGCAGACGTTAACGGAAAATGTAATATCTGGGAATTGGTTTATTAAAGGACATCCAGACAAAAACAACTTAGATATTTGAGTTTGAAGGGAGCAACAAAATTGCAAATTGGGGGTGCATGACACTCGCACGTGTTTTGGTAACTCGTATCAAGAATGGATGTTAAAAGAAATATTATCATCAGAATTATGAACAATGATTTTACTTAACCATATCAACAGTGTAATGATAATTGATATGGTTAAGAAATAAAATATAGTCAGCTGTATAAGCACTTTACACACATATAGAAAGGTGGCAATGATTTTGCAAAATAATTGTATGCATAATGGAATGAAAAAGAAATGCGGAGCAGTCATGTGGCCAAATGAACACTGCATATATAAAATGTAGGCTTTGTTACAATGATATTTTAGGATGTAATTTACGTACTCTCTGACATATATATTTCTTAACATAGATACGTATCTATAACGTGTGAAAAACTAGTTTTTAATGCTTTTGTTCCACCAGACATATTGGGCCTCCAATATGCATATAATACGAATTTTTAGATGTTCAAAAGTTCATAAAAAAGTAGAAGCTTATATCAAACTTCAACTTACTTTGATTTGTAAATAGTGCACGAAAAATCAGTTTTGATATTCAATCGTTCCGGGCAAAAAACGGCCCTGAAAACTCGAATTGTTTCTATTACAATAATTGCATTTGGATACCATTTTTACCTGTTCGATTATGTTTATGTATTTCATGCATATGGCTAAAATCGTCAAGGGGATTTTAAAGAACGAATTTGTTTTGTTTGAATGTCCTATGATAAATCAGTCAGCAGATATTATATTTTCGGTAAACGGTTGCTAACAGAAATTTTGGAATGCGTCGCAATACAAAAATGGTTGTCATTAATTAATTTACTGGTATAGAAATGAAATAATACTTGTTTTGAACTATTTACATAGCAGGGATACAAATATTTAAAAACTGTTTAAGTGGTCGAGCAGCCAAGTTGGACGATTTCATATGGACTGAGCCACAGATTTCATGAAGGAACTGCATGAAACTTAGTATATCTACTGTATTATCCCAATATTAATTTGAGGGCGCACGGCCCACTTCTGTGCTTCCACCCCTGCTGGCCACCAAAAAGAAATGACTAAGTTCGAGTACTTATCACACAAATCGAAAAATTCCAGTAATGAAACAAAGCCAAATATATTTGAGTTTTAAATGTGTGTGTGTGTATTTCTATGTGTGCGTATATGTATAAAATACATCATCCCTACTATTTTAGAATCCGCCAGTCGCTTTGTTATTATGTTTGGTAAGTTATAGTAATAGTAACAACCATATTATTATTATCATCGTTAACCCTTACGCACATGTACAGCATTTATTTTCTTGTACATTGTGTTATTTCCGTGCTCGAGCTAAGTTAGAAATTACCATTTTGGTGCCATATTAATATTCCCCACATATACCTAATCCATTATATAATTCAATCTGCATAATGTTGTCATGATTAACTATTTTATATACGGCTGACAAGGGTTGGGTAGTAGAACAGCCACAGACTGAACCACGTCACTTTCAATTCAATTAGTTGAAATCAGGAAAATATAAAAACAACTGTACTCTCATTAGAAAAACAATCAGCCTTATACTAGGTGGGTAACAATGATACGCAAGTATGATAACATTTCAACTCCCAATGTCCAACATGTTGGTAAAAATATTTCACATCAAGTAATTATTATTTTATTTCTTCATTGCTGGTTTCTGGGGAGCAATTCACTTTAATTACCATTATAAAATGATGATTCAGGGCTCCAGTTTCATATCCCGTAAACAAGAGTTTCGAGTATTCCACACATGTTCATATGTGTGTTTTTTTTTCTCTTGCTATGAATATTCCATCCTATCACAGTGACAACTAAGGGATATATTAAGCAAAAAGTCCATTAAAAGTTCACTTAAAACTTTACTTCGAACATATCTGCTAACAATACTTCAATCACCAAATTGACAGTACAGGATGAAAAGTACGACATTTGTCGATCACAATAAATCATTTAGATGAATAATATACTTACCTCATCTGGATAATCAACGATTTCAATTTTCTCCTCCTTTATTTCTATTGGATATTTCACGTCGTTGTATTCTTCTGAATATCTCTCATTAGAAGCCATAACTTCTATTCATTTCAGCGCATTAATCAAAATTAGATAAATATGCTTAACTTAAAGTTAACACAGAAGACTTAGATATTATTATTCCACAGATTATACATGAGTTAGGCAGCATTACAAAAAATAATTTCACTGAAGTTGTCTTTTCTTTCTAACTGCTGTTTAGGTATGACAAATTTAACTTCCACTTCCTGAAATGAAATGAGAAAGTACTGGTTCCAAAATCAACAAAGAAATGAACATAGTTATGGCATACATATTACTCAATCGATGAACTTTAATAAACAAACAAATTACGTACTGTTTTTATATGAATGGTACTTATGGCTTAAGGATGAGACATGTTTACGAAAACTAGAAATATCATAAAACCTTGGGTCACAGAGAGAAAAGGACAAGTCTAAATGTGGCTTAGATTAAGAATATAATGCCGAATATAAAATAATATTCAGATAACTATTGCATACACTTTACAAATGACAGCACATTATAAACAATTTACTATATTTTTGAACTCAAACTTCCATGGTTTCAGAATAGATATTTAATCTGGTTTCAATTCTTTATAGGCTGAACAATTGGTAAATAATAGTTTAGTGTTAAATTGAGTTTATTTGAATGAAAGTGAAGGTCCCAGATTTAATAGATTGGAGTAAAAAAAACGTGCATTTTTTCAAAGAATACGACTTAACTGTCGGTTTTTGTTGTTTAAAGGGAATAATTAAAATATATTAGTGTAAAAAGATAGATATAAAGATCGATCCTCGGTCTCGAAATCTCTTTAACTTTTACCTAGAAAGATGTGCATATTTGTCATGTAAAAGAAAGCAACCTTTAAATTCATTTCTAAAATGTTACACTACACTGTTTACAATTATATATTTAATTCCTTTCAAATTTGATATAAGGAAACATTCAAACAATGTATCTTACTTTAAACGTTCGTTTGGACGCGAGTACTATTAGCACAGATAACCACGTATTGTTATTTAATGCAATATTATATCTGGATAAGTTTTGTAGTGAGACAAAGAGATTAAATTTTCAACATGCGATATTTCGGAATATCATTGATTTCTTGGAGTTATCCTAAAATTTCGATGACTAGTGAAACGCTAATCTCATTAACCACGTTCATACAAGTTCGACGTTGCTTTCATTAAGGACCTATGTGACTAAAGAACTATTCACACACTTAAGATTTCCAAATTTTTGTTTCTGGATAATTCATATTGTGTATGCCGTACAATACCAATGCACAGCTTATTTTAGGAGCATTAAATAGTTTAGAGTGGCGGTCTAGAACCTATAGCTCGAAACAAGTCCGAAACTACAGTTACTTTATTATACATCGGATCTTAAAAGAAGAGTTAATTTGGCCCTTGAATACTATACAGATATACAGTATACACAATATTTTGTATTGAATTTCTTTCTACAAATACAATTTGCGAACTTCACTATATTTTTAGTTGATCATGTGTAATACGGCCCTAGCCCACTTCCTGCTGAGTAAATTTGTCTCGCTGGCAAAGGTTTGGGACCCCTGACTCAGAAGGAAATGATTTTAAAGTATTGCAATAATCTTGTAAACCATAAAGGCGGACTAAGTGCCTATTTTTATTAAAAAAGGACAAATTGAAAGAACACTGCTTAAAATCTTCTTAATCACCTTCAATTCGCAGGTTGTTATAAAGCATAGACTTAACAGTTGATAATGAACTTGAATCTCTAATAGAAATTGGTAATTCATACCACTTGATAGACATTGAGATGTTTAAGGACTTACCATTTACATACAAATAAGAGTAACAGCCTGTTGCCACGAAAGGAATGAAAGCCGCACGAAATGTTAATGGACATTGAAGGAAATGCTGTGTTTCTTACAACAACGGAAGGTCTGAGGCTGTGGGAAGTTACCGCGTGCTTTCATCATCACCCATCGCGATGTGAAAGCAGTACTGTTTCCCAAAGTTCACTACCTTCTACTGCATATTATTGTCCCATGGACAGAAATAGTGCGGAGATATGCCTAGGAGACACGTCATCAGGTAAATACCTAGGGAAGGTTTTGATTTATATTTCCCAAAACTGGTTCGATGCAATGGGTGCAGAAAAGTTGATGTTGAACTGATGTTAATAAAAATGAAGGTCTGTATTTGGAATATCTGAACACAAGCACGGAAACATAAGAAATTGAATATCCGACTAGGATTTAAAATAATTTGATGTTCATTTAAAGGCCTTTAGGCAACTTTGTCTCAGACCGGATGGATGAATTCGTGGAAAGCAATGTGTGGAAGGAACCACGCAGACGGTATTTGTCCACCACAAATCCCACATGGCATGAGCAGGGAACGAACCGACAACGCCAAGCATAAAAGGTAATCTATCTACGATTGAGCCACTGCGGTCCCCGAATTTAAAAGACCATGATACCGACGTTTTAGAAATCCGCTATTGTGCTCTAGCCGGTAGTAAAGTGGAGTTTGGATTGGTAATGGTAGGTACGCGGATTCGAATTATCCTGAAGTTTTCTATTATTACCTAAATTATACTGGGCGAAGGTAGGATAGTACGTTAGCTAAGACTAGTGTTTTGTATGTACAAGGGTGTTTGGTTCGACGGGTTTGTGAACATTCTTGGTTTGAATAAATAATTATTATGTGCAACGAACAATACTGCCCTAAATATGTATATGCTTGGTAAGGTGAGGAAGTGTTGAGATTTGAAAATTTGTTTACAGGTTGAATTTCCTTATAATCCATAAATAATTCTTAGCGCTCTCTTCTGTAGCCGAAATGTAATTAAGGCTGAATCCCAGTGGGTTTTCCCGCCTTTTTGGTTTAACGTCAATTATTCAAAATTCATTGCAGGTAAATAAAATTTAACTTTCGCAGAGCAAAGTTCGTTTAGTCCATCAACAATGAGTACATTTAATATTAATATATTATTAGTTCTAAAGTGCCTTATATCATTGTGTCACTGCACAGCTTGTGTTTATATGTGCAACTATTACTGATGTATGTATCTGTGTATTTTGTATCTTTGTGTAAATAACTTTGATTATTTGTGTACCTCTATCTCAAGCATTGTTCTATTCTCACACTGTATAGCTATATTCTTGTATGCTGTAACTCATATGTTTTATTATTTCACACATTATCTGAGACCGTATATCTTGTACGGTCTCAAGAACGCAATAAATTATTAATTATGATTCTTGTCTCAGCATCTTTCTTTATCTGCTGGATAGATTTATAGGAATATATATTTCACTTTTGAAATAAAACTTTTAGATTATGCTACTTCGCACTTTTGGTACAAATAACTAGAAACAATGATGTCTATTTAATAAAAATATTCACAAAAAAAAAAAAAACAAGTTCCAGAAGACAGAGAAAAATAAGTTAAGATAAAAGTATATCTTATGGGTCAGTTTACTGTAGCACTAATAAGAGAATCCACTCATTTTTTAAAAAAAAAATCCAGGTACGCGAAATCATGTATATTTACTTGAACAATTCGTATACTGTGCAGGGTGATTAGTTGCGAAATGTAAATAACAGATAAACCGTAATGTTCAATGTAAAATATTTGATATATGTTGTAACTTGTGTCTTGTAGTTTAGTTTCATGCCTGTATTGTAATTTTTGCGGTTTCTATAGAGTTTTATGTTCATTCTTATGTAGTATGTATTTTTTATAATATGATAAAAAGTTATATAATTTTCATGTAATAACCTAGTAACTGACTTGTTCTTTTCCATAATACATGTTTGTATGCTACATGGTCAACGAAACGCAGTAAATCAATATCAATACTGGTAATAAAAAACGAAAAAAATAACAAAAAACAGTTGTCGTTTTTTTTATTTTCAAGAGTTTTTTACTACTACGGGCTGCCTGATATTATCTGATGATTAATGAAGTAGTTAGAATGTTAATTCTTGTTAAAAATATACATTTAGAAAAGAAAAAATCTTTCTTGAGACTAGGGATGTGATATTTACAGGTAAATATTTTTTGGCTGTTAAGTGTTAAAATCCACACCCATGCCCCTGCCGCGACTCGAATCCGGGGCCTTCGAAACCGATGACCTACCTCCGCAGACCACTCGGCCGGCATTTATTCACATAATCTGATATTTAAATCACATTCGCATGTTTATAGTTTTTACCACAGTATTTGCAGTTTACTGATTTATCACTTCGTACATTATATGCACTCCAAACATTACTTTTCTTTCTTCCCATTTTTTTTTCTCTTCCTGAGTAGACGAAAAATTAGGAAACAACTAACGTAGAGGCACATCTACTCGGAAGTCTCACCTCAATATCAATACTTAAATAAATTAGAAACAGAGTTGGTTGAAGCAGTGTTACCAGATATAATTTATGAATTTCCAGTGTTGCAAATTTGCTTCTTTCTGTTTCCACATTTGTATCTCGAAGATTTTATTCTGCTATTATAAAACACAAAATGTCTTCTTATTATGTAGTCTTTTTTTACAGTTTGTAGTATATACCCATTTCTTGAGTAGGTAAATAAAATTTTGGTATTTACCCACATATATTTTTCGTACCCACTGGGACCATCATTAGTTGAGACTGCCCCAATAATGTTTTTGAATTATTTAATTTCTCTGGATCTCAATCAAAGATGCCTGAGTGCCATAAGTGGCCGGAAATTTTATCTCTTGTAGAAGGGCGCTCATGAGATATTTTACATTCGTAACGTGAATAGACTCTATTTGTACATTCTTTCACGTATGAACAATTAATTTCACTAAATAAGAAATACAGAACGCGTGCAAGTAGTGAATATTAGTGACAAAGATATAAAAACTACTTGGTATTTAAAACAATTTTCCACTGCGAGTTGCTATTTCTTCGACTTATTTTGCACTGTGTCAGGTTTTCTATCATACAAGAATAGCAATTTTTACGCTTGTGAACATATCCTAACGTTTATCATCCTAATTATGTTGTTAAATTAACGATAGCTTCTTTTTTACATTTGAAATTTTCCTCTTTCGATCACTAGAGATATAGATGAACTGGAAAATTT
>JAGDQP010000257.1:58004-78336 GCA_022664845.1 Lepisma saccharinum
ATATATTACTATTTCGGGGGCGCTGACAATATATGAGGACTAATTAAATACCGGTAGATAAAATGTTTGTTCTTGTTGCAGATATACATATAAAATAATAGCATCTTTATTGCGACTATCTCTGTCGAAATCTAAAGGTCATTGTAGCAACGGAACATTACTTTCGTGTACAAGGGCGCTAATGAGATAATTTACATTCGTAATGTAAGCAGAAAGTTTGAAGTACATTTCTGAGGGTAAATAAATTTAGATTTACTAAATGGAAACTCGAAATCCAGAAAATATGCTAACTGTTTTCGTGATGGAACAGAACTAAAGGAAGTATTTTTTATTTTTTTATGCCTCGAGGAAAAGAACCAATTTTTTCGTTTTCCCCCAAATTTATGTTATCTTTCCCACACATGAGTAGGTCAACAATTGGTACGTTCACCCTACTTAGAAGAAGTGTTGTAATAAATAACAGTGATATAAAATGAAAATAATTATCAACCATGAAATTAGCAACATACATACAGCTCATAATTGTACCGTACTTACGAAGTACGAGATTCTTCTGTAATGCAGCTAATAAAACATTAACCCGAACAGTTAAGAAGTCCACAATATTAGCAAAATGCTCTTGAGACCTATGATGTCTACTCAAACTCTAGACTATGGGTTTACACGGTCTATCCGATGAGTTTTCTGCAATCTGCAAAGGGGTCCAAAGGGCGGGAATTACGGAAAACAGTAGCTATTGGTTGCAAGTTGTGTGACGTCACTGTATGGACCGGAAGCTAGTATACATAAGCGAAAGTATAAAAAGTGATATTGCATCTAATATTTTGTAGCGAAAACGTTATAGGTATATAAGTTCACTATAACTTATAAGTCCTATACAAAGTCCACTTTTCAACAAAACTAGTAACTGACTATATTTCAGGATGAATCACGAACAGCGAGACGAATAGACCGAAATCTACTGTAGTGCTGACTTAACAACTAAATCAATGTTGTCAGTTTCGTAAGAGCAAATTTCCCGTCCGAAACTCTAAAATTTCCCAATCAGATACAACATTTCTCGCCAAGCAAAAAATCGAATTTTCAGTGCTACACATTAAGAAATGGTATACCAAAATTAAAGAAAAAGAAAAACGTTCTTATTTACGCACAAATATTTTTTTAAGTTAAATTTCAGCGTTCGCATTTAATGGAAAATAAAAACATGCCGGTTTCACACTAATCGTCTTTCGAAATTGGTATCTTCCCATTTTATATTAAATTAGAATGCTGATATCTCATTTCAAAGGTAAATATTTCTCGGTGCATAGATACGTTGGAACTGTTTTCTGTTTTTTTGATATGAAATCTGTTTTATATAGCGACGAATATGTTAGATTACAAATTTTGCGAACGGATAAATTAAAATTGAAAATATGTGTATATGCACAGAATGAATCTTGCCGTTTACTTTCGAAATGTACGTTAATAAGAAATCTAAACTTTATCAAGTCGACATAATTAGTATCTTATTTCATTATACATTCTTTGTTTGTGGCTATATTCTTGTTATATTTCTGGTAACTATGACATTTTTCTCAATCAAAATAAAAATGTTCATTAAATAATTAGCACAAAACATAACGAATACACATAGAAAGTACAACAAATATGTTATTTAAGTTCGCGTTTTAGTCTCATCTTTCAGAAATATGCTTATGTAATCCTTCGTGAATTATATTAAAATAATGGATGAATAGCGGATTGAACAAAATCGCACCATATCGGCCAATGTTTCTTATGAAGAACGACTGCTGCAGAATATATAACAACGCAAATAGCTCAACCGTACAATGATGTAGACAAAATTTTGTGGTGTCTTGAGTTTACTGATTCCACCCATTAAAGATGAGATCTATTTTCGTCGGATAAGTGGGTGAGGCAAACACACACAGAAAGAGACAGAGGGAGATAGACAGAAAAATATTCCAGCGAAGAATTATAATTTTAAGTTCGTCCAGAACTACAGAATTTCCTGTTTTTGTTGTGATTTAACCAAAAATTGCCGCCGTCCCGCCAGTGGTCCGAATTCTCAGTTTTTCGGAAATTTTCCAACCAAATGACAACACTGCAACTAATTGGTAATTTCGCTTTCATGTAAAATCAATTGTTCTTGTTTCTCTGTATCTCTCTTTTCTGATTGGTTGGAAATGATTCACTGATGGGAGCTGATGGGCACCCCAAATGCTGTGATTTTTTGAACAGAAGGAGAGGTAATTTCTCTTAGAAAAGAAGAAAAGATTTCCGTAGATTTTCAGATATGTATGTGAAATCGGAAGGTGCGTTTCCGCTTTTGGAGTAAATAAGAGATATCTGATATTTAATATTTTCAACAGAACATGTTGTTTGCCAATTGAAAAGCTTGAATTATAGAATGATATCAGAGATAGAAATCCAATAATCTCTAAAATAAAAATGGTTTCTACATTCTGTACTTGATCGGGAACATGTCGAAAACTACTTTAGGATTTCGTGTTTGTTGTTATTGTACCTGATGCCTCTACGCTTATAAGACCATATTCTTGTTCTTTTTGTGATCTGATATATTGGTGAATAATTTCTTGGTAGAAGATAACTGAGTATCTCCATGACGGATGTTCTTGTTTAAAGGAAAAGATGGCTGCTTCTCCTATTCCGCTGCTGTTGCTTTGATATGAATAAAAAAAACTATTTTTCTCTGTTTGTGTAATTCTATCTGTATTATAGACTTATTTATACCTGCAAATTATCTTAAAGTTTATGAAACTTTACCTATTTTAATACTGTACCCAAAATCCCCGTATTTGTTTTCGTTGTATTTTGTCGAAAAGATATGTACCATGTAGTATCAAGAAGCGATTGATCTGTATGTATATCATTATCTAGTGGGTGGATTGTATTATTATTAGGCTAAGTTGTTAAGCGATCTCATTAGTAAGATTGCATTATTTTACAGTTTTTCATCAAAACCTTTTGCCAATTGACGAATACTTTATTTTCGTGATAGGCCTATACTTCACACATTCGAGATATTCCATTACTTTATTGTCTATATTTCTCAAATTCATTCTCATTTTACTTTCGCTTTGTTGTCTCGTGCAATCCTCTCGAGTCGTAGTGCTTTGCACCAGAGAATTTCTTTTCGTTCGTAACCAAATACCATAAGAAAATATATTTCAATACTAACAACAATATTTTCCGAATTGACAATACGGTATTGAAGCATATTATTTTGAATATATTAAGTTGTCCAATCTCTTTGACCACAGTACAATTAATAGCTGCACCCAAGGTAACAAATCTTTGTATTTATATAAATCTTTGTATTATTGGTGCAGAATTCGGCAGGTCGTGGGGTCGATCCTAGCGGCGGAGGTCTTGGTGGACATCTTATCCTCCCCTATTCCGGCCTGAGCATTAGATGCCTAAAGGCCATAAATAAAATTCATTTGAAGAAAATTGAATCACCCACAGAAACAGAAAGATCACTGATTTTTATTATTTTCCTTATTTTAAATAAGGCAGTATCCCAATTTGTTTTTTGGAGAAGGGAGAAAACCATTAATTTTTACCCTCTCTTTCAAAAGAGTCGAAAACGAATGAGAACCGAAGTGAGTTTCAACTAATTATAAAAAATGGCCCTACGTAAATGTTAATTAATTAGAAAATATTATATTTTCTTCCAAAGCAGTTCTTTTTTTATTTAATAAGGAGGTTCTGTGCGAGGTAACAATCTAAAATTAATAAAGGACATTAAAGTTTATTTTTACTCTTCCTCCTTTAATTCTGGTCATTGTAAAATAGTCGTACACTATTTAGGAGTATATTTATACCGGGTTTGTCCTGAAAGGAATTGCACAGGCTCTGGCGTGCCTTGAGTAGGGTGGTGGTAGGTCTTAGCTAAGCATTGTAACCGGACTCATTTGTCTACAAACAGTTGGAGAGTGAGGATCGTAAAATTAGTGCTCCCCTGTTCAATTGCCATGTCGTGAAAAAAGAATGGAACGTCCCATCGAATAGCGATAAGCAATTAAATTTTGCATCAAACTCGGAAAATTTGGGATGGAGACTTTTGTAATTTTAAAGACAGCATTCGGCTATGAGCGTTTGAAACGATCGATGGTTTTAAACCAGTATAAGGTCTTCAAGGAGTGGATAGAAGAGGTTGAGGACGAGAGACGGGTGGAAGGACGTTCCACAACCAAAAGAAACGAAAATATGGACCGTGTGCGCGAAAGTTTGAACAGTGATCCACGAAAGAGTGTGCAATTAATCGCTGACGAAATACATTTCTTCATCGAATCAATCGCGTCCGTCCGGAGATTCCCGAAAGCTGGATCTTCCATCATGACAACGCGTCGAGCCACACAGCCTTGGCGACCAGGAAGTTTCTGGCCAAGAAAAATATTCCAACCTTGCCACACCCTGTATAAAGCCCAGACCTGTATTCCTGCGACTTTTTTCTATTTCCCCGGCTCAAGAGGGTTATGAAAGGAAGCCATTTTAAGACCGCTGAAGCTATTCAAAACGCCACGACGAGGTACCTTCAAATCACCCTGGAAAAGGAGTTCGTGGGGGTGTAGAAGCAATGCAAAAAACGTTGGTAGCGCTGTGTGACTTCAAAAGATTTTTAAATGTAATTGTTGGTATTTTTAATAAATTGTCTTTGCCAGTATCAATCCAATTACTTTCAGGACAAAACCTGTATGTATTTCATAATTTGCATAGAAGTCGGAAGACTTCCCTAATAGCAAGCACGTCTACGTGAAGCTTGCATTTGCCTTGTGTTGCCTTATTTACTTCAGCCTTTCAAATTTACACTTGCATTAGGCTTCCGCAAGTATATTTTCTAAGGCATGCCTCAAGAGAAGCATCTCTCGGCCAAGCCTTGGAGTTTCAAGGCTCCGCAAGCTTACCCTAAGTGTGTTTTGCAAGGCTGCGCGCGAAATTTAGTTTCAACTTCTACCGCAGATCAGCGCTATAAGTCATTATATTTTGTTTCCAACAGCTTGGCCTTGATCTTTGCGGAAGGGAGAATGAAAGTTTCCGACAAACATGGCTGGTGTTCGTTTCGAAAGGAAATTGTCTTGAATCTACAATATTTGTTTTCCTCAGTGAAAATATTATGGTTTAATTATAAGTTTGATTTTAATTTAAGAAAGAAAGAGTGTTATTGTTCTAGAAGATGGTGAACAGCATAAGAGATTGAATGACCGATTAATTTTACACAGGGAAATAAATCAACAGAAAAGAAGATAAAAGTTAAGTGCGGTAAATAACTGTAGGAAGACACAAGAAATATATTCATGATGTACCGGTAAGTATATTTCTATTGCTCATTTAAATACTGTACTCATTACGCCTTTTTTTTCTATACCTATTGATAAAACTAAAACAATTTCTCCCTGGTGTCTATTCCAGTTTACGGTAAGCATGGCACTTGTTATCGAACTTTTTCAGTTAAATATTTTCGTAACTAAGTATTCAGTTTCCGATTTTTACGTTAGGTTTTGAGACCTTTAACACGCGTAATACAATCGAGGGGGGGGGCAGTTGTGACCACCATATCCTATTTATTCTTATTCTACTAATAGTTTTCTTAAAATTCTGTAAACAAATATTGTTTAGCAGGGGCGGTTTTTCGGGTGAAGTGGGTGAAGCTGTACTTCACCAATTATTTTATTTCTGCATTAATTAAATAAAGAAAACACAATTTCAAAAATACTGAATTAAATATCATAAAATTTCAGCAAGAACAACACCAACTCGCTTTATTATAGTTTTGCCTACAAGTAATTCACAATACTCACGCTAGAAGGCGCCACCCGTCTTGCAAAGCAGGCTCCTTTGGTTTCTCAGCTCAGCAAAAGGAAGCATTTAGGGTTGTCCCTAGCTATCTTCTTTCCTACTGACCTTGAGCGGAAGTGAGGTCCACTATTTGTAGCAGAAGATGAACTTCTTGGTGAAGTCATTCTGACCAATCAGAAGCGGCCTGGAGCTTAGCGTTCGCAGAGACCTACTCCTTTCTTTCCTACTCTGTGGCGCCTGTGAAGTTCTCTCTTGCTCTTTCCAAAAGAATTTCACTGCCCAATGCATAGTGAGATACTGGAATTGTTTTCTTCAAATCCCACCTTAGCAGTTAGCAGCACTATGAATCTTTGCGACAGGGCTGGAAACTAAATGATAATTACCACGGTCGTAAGGAATTTCATCGCCTGAACGATGTATAATCCAGATTTTACTACTAGAAAATATATAGTAAATTGGATGCTTAGCATCTTAGCTAAAGTATGTACGATTTTAAAACCTAGTAAGTTTATCTATCATCACGCTTTTAAGATAAAAATAAGGGAAAAATTCAAACGCATGTTGCGGACCAACTAGGAAAATTTCAAGTAAAAATTACTATCCAGTCGCTGAAGTCTTCTCCCTCAGTGTTGAATGCAGAGAATTCAGGAGGTGTGTGGGGGTGGGGTAGGAATTGCGCTAAAAGAGGAACTTTACTTTCAAGAACAATATTTTATCTTTTGCTATGGCTCATAACAAACTCCCTGGAGAATTTTGAAGCTCCAATGGGGATTTCTCTCGCCCCATCCTCTAGGTTCACCTTCAGTACCATCAGATGTAATTATTATACACGCATATCGGATTGAGCCTATGTTGAAGCCAAGTACTCACTTTTGGTGCTGGGTTCGTCGAATCGATCCCTGCTCATGCTATGTGGGCTTTGTGGTGAACAAACACCGTGTGCGTGGGTTTTCTCGAGGTGCTCCCATTTCCTACCACTTTCTTCATTCCACCAATTCATCTCATCATCATCCATACGGTCTGAGCCATAGTTGCCTAAAGGCCTTAAAATGAATTTTAAAAAATCGAAGTCAAGTATAGAAGTTAATATGTCCATCAAATGTTAAAGCCACAATTTTTCATTGAAATGAAAAAAGAAAAAAATATATCCTCATCATAATCCGGAGCATATACAAATTTAATAAGTGACAAATATTTATATTAGCTTTATATTAGTGACATAATTATTTATATTTATAGAGCTTTATGTATATTAATTGGTCGCATCTTCACTATTAGATTTTAAAGACTGCTTAAAAATCTTGTCGGTGATAAAATGATCGTGTAAGTTCATATTGCAGATACATGCATTGATTATTTATATGAAGAAAATTTTAATATTAATATCTATTCAATGCATAAAATGAAAATAGCGAAATAGGTTCACTAGCTAGAGAGACTCGCTCAAGCAGATCCTGACAAAATCCTCCAGGATTTTCCCTGGTGCGTGAGAATTTCATCCCCGGTAGTTGATTCAGAATATCATCCCAACCAGAGATAAATCTTTATATTTCTACCCAAACATATAGTAGGTTGAAAGTTACAACCAAATACTAGTTTTATTATCCCCCTTCGTAATTTATAACAAATCGAACACTGCCTAAACCTTTACCATGAGCATAATACAGATTAAAATGTTTACATTCGCAGTTAATGCGGTCTAATGACACAGCTATCAGTTTTGTTTAGGACAGATATTTAAGCAGATTATGAGGTAACAGAATTAGCAGTAACAGCTTGTGTAAAAAGGTATGAAATGGAACCTGTTGGTTTAACGTGAATAGAAAAATAGATTATTTTTTTAGATTTGAACCTAATACACGAGACCCTGTTAGTTCATTAGCCTGACGCCAGATGCGGTGGTCTACTGACTTAATGCAGAAGGGTTCAGTTCACGGAGTGTCGGGAACGTGTCCCGGGTGGTGTTTGTGGAAACTTAAACTTAACTACTCGTATTTCTTTGAGACTAGCAAAGTAATTAGTACTAAAATGATATAAAAGGGATGTTTACGAAACGTCCTTGTATCTGATTGAGATTCTGTCTACTATTTCCTTCATTCTCTTCATGGAACCAACGCTTGATGGGCAAATCATTTCTATGAATTTTGTCGTAGGCATTCTCGGAATACTGCGTTTAAGAAAACATGCCAATTCACTCAATCTTAAGGGTGGTGTGAAAAAGGCTAAAAAATTAAAGGTTCTGATGTGGAACTGAAGGGAAATTACGATACCAAAATGTAGTTTACTTTTGGTCACTGTTTGCCTCATGTGCAGCTCTGAATAAGTGCTATATTACTCTAAAAGAGAACCATACTTTTGTAGTAAGAAAAAAAACTATAATTGCATTAAATACGTCGTGAGAACATGAAGCAAAGTTTTAAAAATAATGCTCAAGTTGATTTGTGGAGTTACATTTAAATTTGAATATTTCAGATTTTTGGGAAATGTACTTTGGCTCTGGCCGAATGGATAATGATGCGAGAATCGGTGGAATGATGAAAATTGATGAAAAAACGGAAGAGTCCCGACTCCCTGAGAAAATCCACACACAAGGCCTTTGTCTACTAGAAAGCCTGCGTGGCACGCACCAAAAGTCCCATGGAGTTTCACTGTTTGAAAAATTACTTAATTACAAACTCAAGAAAAGTATTATTTCTATTTCAATCAGAAATGTACTTAGCACAGCCATGTGAAGGTCTGGTCATTTTGAAGAGAAGTAGCAAACTGACTGAAACGATGTATTGTTTTGGAAGATAGAAAATCAATATTACGGAGAACAATACGAAATAATAATTGCATGGTGTATTGGGGGAGGGGCAATCCAGCAGGATGCTCAACATTGAGTAATATGAGTAAATGGCATTAAGAATAAATCAGCAAAGTCTGGATATTCAGGATAACTGTTACCTGTAAGTAATATGAAAGTGTGTTTACATATAAATAAATGCTTTGGTAGAACTTCACCTACTGTTTCAACCACGAGCCGCCACTGTTTAGTATGTTTAGCTAAAACATATAGGCTATTTTACGGTAGTGTAATTTGAACGTTGCTCTCATAAATTTCCTTTCTTTTGGTGGTGGGCACAAAGTATCCCCCTCCTGGTAGGAAATGTGACTAAATTTTTGAAGTGTCGGTCGCTCCCAGGTGGCAGTATTAAAGCAGTTATTTCCAGTGTTCAATTTGAAGAGGGGGATGGTTGGAATTTCCCCTCTCGCCGAAAGTCTTCTCCGGTTGCTTTCCGAAATATTACCCTAACATTGAATATGCACAGTTTTCTATTTTCTGAGAGAAAATTTCCCCTCTCTGGATATTGTACAAATCGGACACTGGTTATTTTCCGCCTTTTCGTAACCTAACGGGTAGTCTTACGCCTATAGGCATTCTGGGAATAGAAGGCATCTCAGTTGCCAGCTATTTTTTATATATATTTTAAATTGCTTCCATACCGTTATACCTATCCGCATTAATTTATGCCAAATTTTGCACACTTGTGCATTAGGTACTGGGACAGGTCATAGAAGTATATCCGGTGCAGCAGTTGTGACTGTTGGAAACACTTCTTTTTTTTAAAATAAGATTTTCAATTGCTCCCATACCGTTTGTGTACTGGGACATGTAAAAGTTACCGGAGGCGACGAAGCTGTAACTGTTGGAAACATTTTTTAAAAAATACTCTTACACCACCAGGGTATTTTAGCGCGTACTATTAAAGGAGTACTTTGTTGCTCTCGCCAACTATTAAATATATTTATTAATTTTCGGTTATACCGCACTATTATTGCTTGTATTTTGTTCCGAGTCGCGAAGCAAAAATGTTGTCTTGGTTAAAAGGATATCTGTCATTGAATCCGGCATTAATTTGTATTTATTTTGGAAGATGTATTTAAGTTTTGAAGGTGGATACAAAACACACATGGGGATTAAAATAGTAAATACGGCGGACGCCGAAGAGCGTCTCGCGCTAGGAATTTTAGAGAGGAAAATGTAAAGATACATGACCACACCTAACCTCCACTTTCCCATGGTCACTAATTTAAGATAATGTACGAAAAAGGCAAAAAAGCAATTATTAATAATAAATACGAGCATTTGAAAATATATTTCGAAAGAAAAAAAAGAAAAAGTGTTACCCGAAGTGAGGTTTGAACCCGGGACCTTTTACTCAAGAAGCGAACGTCTTAGCCACGAAGCCGAGTTAGGAAATCTCGGTTTCGTCGTTGTATTTACAGTGGGTGGCGTCAGAATGTGTCAGTATGACGTCGTAGGTGAAGACGACTTCCGTCGTGTTTACTATCTTAACCTACAAAATACCCCCTACCTCACATTTAGAGACCTCGGGTAGCCAAGAGGTTAGAGCACTCGCTTTGTGTGAGCGTGGTCACAAGTTCAAATCACACCAGGATCCATTAAACGCAGTTGGTCCGAGCCCTCGTTACCAAGAACTGTTGGTCCCGCCCATATATGATCGCTTAGAACGTTAATAACAAATCACTCCCCCAACCCCGTTGTTAATAGATTTTAAAATGCCTTGGTACTGCTATGGTTAATAATTCAGTGGTCGAAGTGAGGCGGCATGAAGTGGTATGGCATACTGGCTCTAGTTTTTGAGAGCTGAACGCATACCGTTACTGAAACACATGCTATACGTGTTCTTATATCAATTTCTGATTTGTCTAGGCAAATATTAGGAAAATATACCACTTCGAACACTGGTTAATATAATTTGTCAAATTGTTTCCCTGTTGATGCATATTTAGGAATATACAAAATAATTCTCGGACTTTCTTTTTATAAGCAAGCGTCCGGTAACGCAAGTAGTGTTAATTCGCCCGTATTTAAGTTTCTCTCGTATCACACTCATGAACGTCCGATTTCGTTTCTTAGTTTTTTTTAAAAACGAAAAACTTGAACGCCGGAAAAAAAGCAGGAAAAAGAACATTTTTTTTTAATTTTTCGTGTTACTTTGGAAAAGAACGGTATTTTACTATTACGGGGTCCCTGACAACATTTTATGATCAATGAATTAGTTAAAATGTTAGTTGATGTTAAAATATATATTTAGAAAAAAAATCCTGAGCCAAATATGCCTAACGGACAAAAGTGAACAGATATTGATATTGATTTATTGCGTTCCGTTGACCATGTAGCATACAAACATGTATTATGGTATAGAACAAGTCAGTTACAAGGTTATCACATGAAAATTATATTCATTTTATCATATTATAAGAATATACATACTACTTAAGAATGAACATAAAACTCTATAGAAAAACTAAAAACTTAGAAAACAGGCAGGAAAGTAAAATACAAGACATAAGTTACAACATATATAAAATGTTTTACACTGAAAAGTACTGTTCATCTGTTATTTACATTTATTCGCAACTGATTATCGTGCACAGTAAATTGTGGGTGGACACGTCGATCTGGATATCATTCATAACATAATTGATATTCATTACGCAATCCATGTCTGTGTTACTTTACTGTCATGTTACATAGTGCAACCCTCCGGTACCTACATTTTTAATGTAGTTTTCACAAAGATCTTTAAGAGTCCATGTATTCTTTGAGTGTATAGAAGCATTTAGATATCAAAAATAGATGAAGTTCTTTTTTTAATAAGATATCTGAATTTTGATTCTTTATGTGATTGGGAAGTTTATTATATAGAATAATACCACTGTATTTGGTCCCCTTTTCGTACAGGGTAGTCCGATGTTCCACTATAGAAAAATTCTGTTTATTTCTGGTACAATAATTGTGTTGGTCTCCTACACAATCAAGTATACCTTCCAGGTGCTTTTTAACAAATACGAGCAGATTAAGAATATACAGGCAAGGTAACGGAAGTATATTGAATTTTTGAAAGATAGGCTTACAGTGTTCTTTTGGCTTAACATGTGCCATGATTCTCACGACCTGCTTTTGTATTTTGAAAATATTTTGAATTTTGTAAGCATTGCCCCAAAATATTATCCCGTATGTAATATGTGACTGAAATAAGCGAAAATAAATAGTTCGCAAGGTTGACTCATTTAGTACATTCCTAAGTATCTTGATTGCATACAGAACACGGTTAAGTTTTTTGCTAAGTTCTGATAGGTGCTCGTCCCAGGATAAGTTTTCGTTGATGAAAATTCCTAAAAACTTTGTTGATTTCACATAATCAATTTCCTTAGAGTCAATTTTAAGTGTCGTTGGTCGCATATGTTTGTTTCGCGAATGGTGAAAATTGATTATTTGTGTCTTCTCGGCATTTAATACAAGTTTATTCATACCAATCCAATTATTAAGTATTGATATAGTTTCAATTACGTTTTCTCTGACCTTATCGTAACTACTTGCCTTTAATATCACATTAGTGTCATCCGCATATAGCGTTGTCTTAGCTGGGTGAATATTACATGGTAAATCGTTTATATATATGAGGAATAAAAGTGGCCCTAAGACCGAGCCTTGAGGTACTCCGCAAGTTATTATCTGCTTTTCTGATAAATGTTGCGAAATGTGGTTATGTTCCTGGTTGTGATATGTTATTTCTATGATTTGTTTGCGATTTAATAGATATGTTTTAAACCAATTATGAACAATCCCTCATTCCATAGTTTTCTAGTTTTAATAGGAGTTCTTTATGCGTAACTAAATCAAACACTTTAGATAAGTCAAGGAAAACACCTATACATTTATCTTTGTTGTCCAGATTTTGACGGACCTCCTCCATAAAGTCATAAATAGCGGTTTCAGTTGACTTCCCTTTCAGGAAACCATGTTGCTCACTTGTAATCAGGTTGTGTTTTTCAAGAAAAGATCTTAAACGGATACTCATTGCTGTTTCCATAATTTTTGAGAAGGTAGAAAGGAGTGAGATGGGTCTATAGTTTTCTATGTTCAGTTTATCTCCTTTCTTATATATTGGTTTCACTTTTGCAGTTTTCAGTGCATCAAGAAAATCTCCTTGAAGAAAGGAGAGGTTGATAAGTGTCGTTAAAGGGCCTGCGATTTGTTTAATAATTTTCTTTATAATGCTTGCGGGTACTTCATCAGTACCTGCTGACCATGTGTTTTTCATTTTACCTACTATTCTTATAACTTCAGTATCATTAACCGGGACTAGATACATTGCCTCGTTGCATCCATTTGACGCGGGTTTCATACTAGAAGGCGAGGTATCGTTTACATATTTTTGCGAGAACGAAACATAATGGTTATTAAATACGTTTGCTATTCTTCTGGGGTCTTGTATTGTTATAGCATTATGATTTATTTCGAGATTATTTACCCCTTCGCGTCTGCTCATGTTGAGTTCATTTCCCACTAGTTTCCACAACGCTTTTCCTTTGTTATTTGTCTGATTAATAATAGTTTCATTGTGTAATCTTTTTGCAGCTCTCACTACGCGTTTATATAGGGTATTATATTTCTTGTAATATATTTCCGATTATGGTGATAGGTTCCCCTTTCTCTTTTCCATGTTTAGAAATCGTAATTTTTCACTAGATATCCTTATACCGTTGGTTATCCAAGGGTTGGGGTTTTGCTCTGCTGTTGTACATTTTACGACGGGAAATACTAAATTAAAATAGTAAGAGAAAGTATCTAGAAAACAATTCCATGCTTCGTTCACATCATCACATCACAGTTTCAGTCCAATTTTCTTTGTTTAAAAGGTAACTAAAGTATGTCAGGTTCGCATTGCTGAACCTTCGTTTGTAAGTTGACGATTAATTTTATTGCATTTTATGTTCAACATCACGCTTATTTTTACTACTTGCGCTAAGTGATCTGAGAAACCACTGTTAATGACGTGGAGGTCTTTGTATTTTAGCTTATTGTTAACAATGAATTGATCAATGGCGCTTTTAGTATCTTTCGTGATCCGCGTAGGTACCTTAACGATAGCTTCCATGTTGAATGATTCTAATAACGATTTTAATTCTTGGTTTTTGATCGGCTTCAAAAAATCAATATTGATATCTCCAACTACCACAACCTGTTTTTTCAATTTCAGAAAATGGTTTAATATTAAATTCATATTTTTTATAAATATACCAACTTGACTATCTGGGGTTCTATAAACACACACGATTACCATGTTATAATCTACAAGTTCTACCAAACTAGCTTCAAAATGTTATTCTACATTTAAACGGTTAAACTTAGTGTATTCTCTAGCAACTAAATTTTGTTTTACAAATATACAAGATCCACCCTTATTTCTATCGCATCTATTGTACCCTGCTTTAAGTTCAAACATTGGAAAATTCATGTACCTTAAACAGTTTATATTCATCCAGTGTTCTGTAAGGCAAATTATATTTACATCCAATAATTTATCACTAAACAATTCCTCTAACATGCATTTTTTGTCGAAAGTAAAACCTTGGACATTCTGATGAAAAACAACAATATCATCTTCAATATGGCTTACCATAAAAAATGGTTTTCGAGATTTTTAGGTTGTTTCCTTACCCTAGTACTTTTACAAGTGGTAGCCTTATTACCTACGTTTTCATCATCAAATTTACAGTCTTTTCGATTTGGCGTCTCTGTGGAAGATCCTGCGACATAAATGTCATTATCTCTTTTATCTTGTAAATCTATCTGATCTTGTATAAGATCTGTGCTTGCTTCATTTTTCTCGTTTGGTAGTTGTTTTTTCAAGTTTTCATTATCTATTGCACTTAACCCCAACTCCCTAAAAGCTTCATCATTTGCTTGATCTTGTTCTTGATTACATGAACCATATGGTAGGGAGATGACACTTAGTTGAGAAGCTTGTTGAACCATACGAAGCAAGATCCCAGATATATACCTCTTTCCAAATTTATTCAAATGCAAACCATGTTTTGTATGATATGTTCTCGGTATTTTGTACATGTCTAGCAAACGAACATTTTTAAAATGCTTACACAATTTGGCTACTTGTGAAATAATTTCTTTTATTACTACATTTACACACGAGGAATCTGGTAAATCATACCGATAGGGCAAAGTTGCTACTATTACATTCGTATGAGTCATAGTAGGTAGCAACAATCTTAATGCCTTGCATACATCTTGGGCTTCGTTTCTTGCCACGTCATTTGTTCCCCCCATGATAACAATAGTACTGTTGTTATCCAAATCTTTACCTACAGACATACAAGGTTTTACAACTTCATTCAATTTTGCACCTGGTTTTATATGACTAAATACCTTAATTGACTTTGATAAGCTACTGGCTAAACCCCTGCCATGACTATCAGCAACAAGAATTATATTACCTTGCATCTTTTCATTACTTATAACATCTACATTTCTTTTCTTCTTATTACCAATTGATTTGTACTCTTTATCGTTTCCTTGATTTAATTTAATATTAGTGCTTTTATCACTAGCTTCTTCTTCCTGTAATACACACTCTTCTACATGTTCATCCTCCGCTAATACATCATACCTGTTTTCTGTGAAAACATTACAATTATTATCTTTGAATTTTTACATACTGTTTTGTTACCTAAGTGTGTTGAATATTTACTGTGCGACCTTCTTCTGTTGTTGCCATTACTAAATTCATTTCTCCTTTTGTTTGCTGCATCGGAATGTAGATGATTTTCACTTCTATCACTGTCAATACCCTTAACACCTTTATTACTACGATTTGATGGCCTTGGACAACCACTAAAGTATAATGTCCTATTGTTACTTTTGGTCGTAAAGCCACATGTTGATCTACTTGCACTATGAGGATGAGTTCTATTTGGTTCGTTAATACTCACATTCGCTGGCCCATTCCCATTTTCACCAATCCCTTTTGCACTGGCATTTTCACTATCACATGTACCTAATTTAGAGTGTGATATATTCTTACTACCTGGATGATTCGTCTAGAGTCGCCACATACTTCCATTTCTTATCGGATAAATGGTCTTCAAAGTAGAGTTTTAAAGGCCCGGAAGAAAACCGGAAATTTTCGAAAAAAAAACAGGAAAAATTGCTTTTCCCCGAGGCAGGATAACTGGTTTTATTGACGAAATCTTTTTTTTTTGTCTTTTCATTACCAGAATTAGTTACTTACCACAGCTAATGCATTTGTTGTTCAGGTTTAATACAATTAAATATTCTTACGTTAAAAAATGTACAAAAAAATTCAATTTACATTAGGAATGAAATATATCTCCATAGCACCCTTTTGCGTGAGAGAAAAGTTCTGTTCACTTTTGGCTCTTAGGCATCTTTGGCTCAGACCGAGGAAACTTACATAATGCTTCAAAACTTTGTCAGAGGCAGTCCCGTTGCGAACTAACATTTTAACTAATTCATTGATCACAAAATGTTGTTAGCGATACGGTAATAGTACAAAAAGAACCGTTCCTTTCCAAAGTAGCACGAAAATTTAAAAAAAAAACGTATTTTTTCTGTTATTATTTTCGGCGTTCAATTTTTCCGGTTTTTTTAAAGCACTGTTTCAAAGAGCCGCCTGCAGTTTCATTCGAGCTCACGACGATGAACCTGTTAGGTAATGCCAACTGGCACTTATATTTACTGGAGATTAAGTTTGTCAAGCATGATGCGGTTGAGCTTTCCGGAACACACACTTGTGTGGCTATCGCACATTGTAGTTATACTTGGTTCCTGATGGGTCATTTGAAGTAACTGTTGCGCTACAAGTGGTGTCTCAACAGTGGAGGATCTCATTCTCGACTGCCGGATGGGTGAAAGGACATGTGGCACCTGTTAATCCTTATAGACTTGATGATACACATGTTAGTAGTCATTCACTCAGGGTCTCAATTTTGATTGAACTGCTTTTCGATTTGGGAACGGAATGTTTTGCATGGAATAGTGGCAAGATGAATGAATCTAAACACGGTTCACTTGCAGAACCATTCTGCACTCAACAAATACACAGCACGTATAACAGAGACGGTGAAAAAATCACGTACCTGCTAGTTCTTCAGTGCTACTTTGGCTAAATTATTATCACTGCTACTACCGATTAAAACAAGAAACTACTTGCTTAACTGCAATTTTTTCTTCGAACCTCGTGAAAGTTAAAAATAACAGCAAACCTATGAAAAAAGCAGGTTCAAGCTATTACTTGATTTCTTCTTCTGACCTTTATTCGCATAAGAAAACCCGACAGTTCACCAATGGAGTCAAGGCGGAGTAGTGATAGTGGCACCTCCGTCAAGATTTGAAGAGGTGAGGTGAGGAAGATACAGTATTTTCTTTCTCTTGTGTTATCATCTAAGGCCCGTTTTCATAGTTAGGTACTCAAGCTGGAGTTTCTGAACTACCCCACATAGCACGGACGTCCCATTTAGATCCCATTACCGTCAGAATGGTCCTGCTCCCATAGCGATGTCCTAAGGACGTCCGTGGGATAACTCTGTGGGCAATACAAACAGTTCATCCCGTATGGATGTCCCCTGGATGTCCCCCGGAAAGCCGTGCGGGATTACCTACCTGGAATTTCTATAAATTAAATAGACCTTACTATTATTATTATTTAATTAATTATAACTTTACGAAGGATATGCCTTCGTATAGTTATACGTTGGATTAACTATAACTATACGTCCCATGGATGTAAACGGGACTTAAACAGGACGTCCTACAGACGTCCCGATATCCTGCCAGGAGATCCGTCAGATATCCCTGGGACGTCATTTTGCTATGTGGGACTTCACCAAGTCAGTGGTAATCGTCTCAAGTGTGACACTGTTTCATAGTGGTTACTTCGAATTTACTTTGCCAAGCATTATCTTCGCGAAGCAACGTCAGTGCTTCTTGGTGAAGGAAATTACGTGAAGTCACAGAAAGTTAATGATTTTTACAAGCGCTGCCAACTGCACCATATTCACGCGCGACTATAAATTAAATTAATTTGTTTGTTTACCAGAACTATATATAATTAAGCCAAAATGTTTCTCAACTGAAATAAATTGTAGCAATAATTGCATTTTAAATAATTTTGTCGGAAAATCTTCAAAAACTATAAACAATAGTCAGTCATCAAGGAAATAGGTTGGCAATGAAAACAAGCGAAGTTTGAGCAGCGTGTTAGCAAGCCTCGTTTTCTTGCCAATGTACATTTACACAAAACATCATTTTCTGGTAGCTATATCGCGCAAACCGTACAGCACATATGAGAAACAGTTGGTAATTTCTTTAGTTAAAATAAATTCAAAATATATTGAATCTAGTAAGAGCGATGCGATGTCAGCTAAGAAAATGAAAGAGGTGTGGCAAGAAATACCCACGGAATATAATTCTGATTTAAGAATTAAATGCCCAGTAGGGAGTTATTTTCAGATTGTAATTTAATCCTGTTGTAAAGATATACTAATTGTTTTCACCAATGTAAGATCATCAGTACTAAATTATCGTTTCCTCAAAGAATTGCTTTAAACACCTAATACTATTTGATCAATGTCAGCGTCATCTGTGAAATTTCCAAATTTACACCTTCTAGCTAACATTAACTTTATTGCCCGCAAGAAATGTAAAATTAACGGGAGAAATTTAATATTTTGGACGTTTGTAAGTGTTGTAATGCAAAATATAGCATTACTTTAGGTTCCGAACGAAGTAAGTCGTTCATGAATCAGAATTATAGTAATGTTCCATATAACCATTGAGACATATGCGCGAACAAAATTCCAAACGAAATAAATCACAGGTTCATTTAAAAATCGGAGTCATGGTAATGCTACGTCATAGTGATATATTTCCTTATCGCCATTGATATTTTGCTACAAAAATCACGGACAGTATGTCGAGTGAGCGATGGTGAACGGAGACTGGTTAGAAAAGGCAGGTTAGATGTGTCTTGTTATACGCAATGCGCATCACTTTTAACAGACATCACCTGTGGCTACTCCATTTATGGTTCCAAATGGAACGCCCGATGCATACTAAATAGACGCCTAATGTCTGCCTTACATACAAGTTTGCGTCAGATTTGGGTGAATAGCCAATTGAAACAGGTGTCACACCTTACAATAAATCACGCGTTTCAATTGGTTACTCACCCAAATCGCAAGCAAGTTTGCATGTAAGGCAGCCCTAAGAGTGAAAGAACGAAAGGTCCTAGAGACTATTTAGCTTCTTGCTCTTTGAGGTAAACACATGCAGTGCGTTTTAAGCGACATGTACATCGCGTTTAATAAAGATATCCAACCAGAGTTTAACCTTCTCCACTAGTTCGAGATCCGTATTTTTGTGGTAAATACTGATATGTGCTGTTCACAACACGAAGCGGCGCCATAAGTATTTCTCCGCACCACCATGCTTATTAGGGCTATGCGTTACTCAACTCTATTGTGTATTTTACCGAACGATAATGAAATAGCTTTTAATAACACTTTGAGCGCTGGTTGACGATATGTAAAGGTGCATGTGATAATTATTTGCAAGGAAATGAAAGGAATAGAGCGTACCTATGACTGAATTGGTAGCAGAAACTGCGAGTTATGAAGTGAAGTTTATCCACCTTTTTATATTAAGCAGCATTTTCGACCTGAACTGATGGTGTCTGAGATCCAAACAAGATGTCCACAAGCTAGTCAATCTACATTATGGGATATGGTGCAGTTTATGGTAGCCAATTGTTGCTATGGTATGGAAAATCAATATGCTCCCTTGTATATAGCTAGCCCTATAATGCTTTCCTACACCCGTAAGTGCATCTCGTAAATTTTAGTCTAGAATTAGGATACATATCACTTTAGATCAGCCATATGCCACATTTTCATAACTTTTTTAAAAAATATGTACTTGATTTGATCAACTCATACGAATGGTACCATGCGGAGGAATACTAATGTCCTCATTGCGTGTTCTGGATTCTACGTATTTCGAAACACAATTCACGGGTATCGAGGGAGCTAATTTAAGACGTTGGTAATATAACGTGCGTGACAACTTCTTTTGTGAACCGGTACCTCCTTCTGAATTCTCTTTGATTCCACTAATCAAACAAGTCCAGAAAATTCCTCACGTAACGCTTTGGTAGGCGATAATTATCATTTTCCTCATACACTTCCATCCAACGATATCGGTTTCATGCCCAATCATCCATTTTTCTGTTATATTTGATAGCAACTCAAGACACTTGACGTTAACCAGCGACGTGAACTAGGGCACCGACCACGCCTACTTCGCGAAAAGCTTGCCGAGTAAGTAGTCGTCGAAGCGAAGGATTGGGAGGGGGGAGGAGAACACACACTCTCCTTGCGTCGGAGCGGCATTTTTTAAAAATGTTATTTAAATGAAACAGAATCCTATACCCTATGATATTTAATTATATAGTATTTTGATAATACATTTGAAATGAACCAAGACTGAATACCACCGACATTTCTTTAACCTCTTAGGCATGAAGAAACTGCTGTCTGGGTTTATTTTTCTGCTTAACTGCTTGGCGGAATGAGGGCTTCTTTTCCTATATTCTAGCGGGAGAACAGTCGTTCATTC
>JAGDQP010000257.1:85091-96551 GCA_022664845.1 Lepisma saccharinum
TGACGGACAGTATGTCGAGTGAGCGATGGTGAACGGAGACTTGTTAGAAAAAGGCAGGTTAGAAGTGTCTCGTTATACGCAATGCCCATCACTTTTAACAGACATCACCTATGACTACTCCATTTATGGTTCCAAATGGAATGCCCGACGCATTCTAAATAGACGCCTAATGGCTGCCTTACATCCAAGTTTGCGTGAGATTTGAGTGAATAGCCAATTGAAACAGGTGTCACACTTACCTTACAATAAAACACGCGTTTCAATTGGCTACTCACCCAAATCGCACGCAAAGCAAGCAAGTTTGCATGTAAGAGTGAAAGAACGAAAGGTCCTAGAGACTATTTAGCTTCAGTGCGTTTTAAGCGCCATGTACATCGCGTTTAATAAAGACTTTAACCTTTTCCACTCGCTCGAGATCCGTATTTTTGTGGTAAATACTGATATGTGCTATTCATAACACGAAATGTCGCCATAAGTATTCATCCGCACCACCATGCTTATTAGGGCTATGCGTTACTCAACTATATTGTGTATTTTACCAAACGATAGTGAAATAGCTTGCTCTAACTCTTGGTTGACGCTATGTACTTATAAAGGTCCATGTGATAATTATTCGCAAGGATATAAAAGGTATAGAACGTACATATGGCTGAATTGGTAGCGGAAACTGGGAGCTATGAAGTGAAGTTTATCCACCTTTTTATATTAAGAAGCATTTTCGACCTGAGCTGATGGTGGTTGAGATCCAAACAAGATGCCTACAAGCTAGTCAATATACACTATGGGATATGGTGCAGTTTATGGTAGCCAATTGTTGCTATGGTATGGAAAATCAATATGCCCCTTGTACATAGCATAGCCCTATAATGCTTTCCTACACCCGTAAATGCATCTCGTAAATTTTAATCTAGAATTAGGATACATATCACTTTAGATCAGCCATATGCCATATTTTCATAATTAAAAAAAAATGTACTTGATTTGATCAACTCATACGAATGGTACCATGAGGAGGAATATTAATGTCCTCATTGCGTGTTCTGGATTCCACGTATCTCGAAACACAATTCACGGGAGCTAATTTAAGACGTTTGGTAATAACGTGCGTGACAACTTCTTTTGTGAAACGGTACCTCCTTCTGAATTCTCTTTCATTCCACTAATCAAACGGGGCGAGAAAATTCCTAACATAACGCTTTGGTAGGCGATACTTATCATTTTCCTTATACAGTTCCATCCAACGATATCAGTTTAATGCCCAATCATCCATTTTTCTGTTTGATAGCAACTCAAGACTGCCACCGGCCTTCCTTGGCCAAGTCGTAAAAAATTACTGCTTTCCTTTACTCAGCCAAGTCTTGGAATCTTCTATGAAACAAGCACGCACAAGCAGTGTCTTGAGATACGTCTATGAAACTGAAATCATTAACCAAGGAAGTCGGGAAAAACGTTACTTGTCTTGGCCAAGTTATTCCTCGAAGGTTGGGCTCGAAGGTAACCACTATGAAACGAATTTTAACTTAAGTCGAGCCAATTTACTCAAGCATTTGCTCAAAAAATGTCTATGAAAACGGGCCTCTCTAAACTCTTTGAGCTCGCTCTTGAAAAATAAAAGCATACAAAGTGACGTCAACCCATAGCCACCTTCTTGCCAAATCTAGTCAATGTTATATCAGTCACCAAAAATCAGAATTTCTGTATTGTAAATACAGGACTTCAGTCACTTTATACATCCTATTTAGCTATAAAGGTTACAAGGATTATTACTGGAAATATAGTATTTTAGCTGCACTTAGAATTTTACCTAGACCACTTTCATAGCTTCCTGTTGGCAGCACTGAGCTCTACGTTGGGTGACTCTGCGGGTACCTTAGCTTTACGGCGAACACCAAGGGGGATATTCGAAAATATAACAGATAAGTAGGAAGTGAAGACGGAGTAGGATAAATTATATACGCCTGTGTCATACTGCATTCTTTGCTTATTCTCAACAAACATGACTGATCACAGGACGGCTCAAAGGAGTAGACGAAAAAGTACTCCCAGGTTCGAGTCCAGGGATTCTGATAGACCCACCCAATTGGACATTCCAAAATTCTAGATACGGTGGGTTTTCCCTGTTCCGCCAGTAGTCTTGCTGCCCGGGTGCGGCACTCAACGGGGTTCGTTTTCTCTTAAACTACATACGAACAGCAACCTTAATAGCTGCAGACCACAAATACAAATAAAAATTGAAGCTATGCTTATCCTCCAAGCCAATCACACGAAGAGTGATTATTTTTTTAAATAATAATTCCTATTATTATTGTTATTAAAAATTCACTAAACCTTTATTGATCAATTCCCCCCCCCTTTTTATGTTATTACGCGCCTATGTGTGACGAAATACCAGCCGTATCTTTGTTATGTACTCACATATATATTACAGAACCTCTTATGGCCAGAATTCGGAGGAGAAAGGCGAAAAGCATGTGTGGGTCCCACAAACCCTTGTTAAGAATTTTCAAATTATTAAGAAGTTGTAATTTGTAACCAGTGTTCTTCCAGAAGATTTCATTCAGAGGGCTCACGAAAATTATAAATAACGATTATCAACTACAATGCATTAAAATATAAAATTATAATTTTCCTTATCAACATGGCGTACTTCTTAACCTCAAAATAACATCAACAATGCTTATAGAATGTGCTAATACTGTATATATACAAATTTCATTATACGTACTACGTACTACTAATACAAGTGTTAATTAAGACTAATAATTATTTCGAGGGTGTGGTTGAAAATATCCGGGGGGCAAAGCCCCCGAAACACGCCTCAAAAAGCAGTGTTTGTAAGAACCTTGAAACACATTACATTCGCTAAATTATTAAATAAATTTGGTGAAAACCATAAAATATCTGCTAAGTAGTGAATATTCGTGATCAAAAAGCCCCCAAAAAATCCCGTTTTTTCGGGCCTTTAAATCACTATTCGATGTAATGCATCCCCCTTCATTGTACTCCAAACAGCTCCTATTATACCTATGAAATGCTTTTTCTAATTGAGCTAATAATGTAAAAAAAACTGAAAAATTGAACGCCAGAAAAAAATACAAAATACGTTTCCTTTTCTTTAATATTAATATTAAATAAACTTTAATAAGCTTTCTTTAATATCACGGGATCGCTGACATTACCAGCGTAAATATGAAACCGGAATTTATGTACAGAAAAGACACAGTGATTGGATGACAATCAGTGTTCGAAGTGAAAAACAAACAGAGACGGTATGTTTTCCTAATATTTGCCTAGACAAATCAGAAATTGATATAAAATGGTATGCGTGTAGCTCTCAAAAACCAGAGCCGGTATGCCATACCGGCGCATACCGCCTCACTTCGACCACTGATGACAATGCTAAGAACTATTTTATTAGAAGTATTGGCCATCGCTAGCGATACATTTCTGCCATCGTTCCGGCAATGTGTGGATGCCAGACCAAAAAAACTGTGCCTCTTGTGCTGCAAACCAGTCATCAAGCCATTTTCGTAAGATGTGAAGCGCTGGTCAGTAAGTGTGTGTCCCATGGATGCAAATAAGTAAAAATCGGAAGGCGCCAAGTCTGGTGAGTAAGCAACATGCGGAAAGATTTCCCAACCAAACGTCGCAATCGTTTCCTTGACCGGTTTTGCTGTGTGGGAGGGTGCATTATCGTGAAGCACAATCACTTTATGTTGTCTTTGGTCATATTCTGGTCATTTTTCACGCAAAGCTTGATGCAAATCGATGGTCTGTTATCGGTAACGTTGAGTATTAACGGTTTCGCCAGGTTTCAGCAGTTCATAATAGAACACTCCCTTCCGATCGCACCAAACACAAAGCATTGCCTTGCGTCCATAGCGATTTGGTCTTGCAGTCGATGTCGCCGGTTCTCCTAGAGTTACCCATGATCTTTTACGCTTACGATTCTCGAAATAGATCCACTTTTCGTCACCAGTCACAATTCGATGGAGAAATGATTTCCTTTTGTACCTAGCGATCAGAATTTCGCAAGTGGTTTTTCGATTTTCCTGCTGTCGTTCAGTCAATGCATGTGGAACCCATTTTCCCACCTTCAGAATCTTGTCCATGGCTTTTAAACGTATGTAAACTGCTTCTCGTGTCACATTTAATTCATCTGCGAGTTGTTGCGTTTGAGCGTCATCCTCATGCAACAAAGCTTGCAATTCGCTGTCTGCAAACTTTTTCGGTGGTCTTCCACGTTCTTCTTTCTCACGTCAAAATCGCCACTTTTAAATTTTGTAAACCACGCATAGCACTGTGACTAGGGTTACCACCTTTTCATTTTAGGATTCCCGGACACACTTTAAATGATTCATGGAGTGCCTGGGATAAACTATTTATATAATAAACTTACATGGTAGTATATTTCAGCAATGTACTTCACACGCGATATGTTTGAATACGGAAATACTATCAATTTCAGAATAAAAGTAAATAATAACAACTTACGAAGGTAGTTGTATACTTAATGTGTCTTTCTATGAAAACAAAACGTAGCTTACATAAGGCAAACTCTCATACGTTACGACACTATAAAATGAAGTATCTCTACCCACATAGCAGAGTACATCCCTGGGACGTCCCATTTAGATCCCATTAACGTCAGATTTCTCAAGCTCCCATAGCGATGTCCTAAGGACGTCCGTGGGATAACTCTGTGGGCAATACAAACAGTTCATTCCGTATGGAGGTCCCCTGGATGTCCCCCGGAAAGCCGTGCGGGATTACCTACCTGGTATTTCTACCAATTAAATCGACCTTACTATTATTATTATTTAATTAATTATAACTATACGAAGGATATGCTTTCGTATAGTTATACGAAGGATTAATTATAACTATACGTCCCATGGATGTAAACGGGACTTAAACAGGACGTTCCGATATCCTGCCAGGAGATCCGTCAGATATTCCTGGGACGACATTTTGCTATGTGGGTAAATACAGTCAATTTCATACAGTGTAACCTATAGAGGGTGTTACGATAAAAAACAATCAAATTTGAAAAGTTTAAAAATTCAAATAACAAAAATATAAATCCATTACATCCTACGTGCACGAGAAACAATTGTAACATTCCCAACCAACAAAACATATTCTGTGTACGAAGTATACAAGTGTTTCTTTGGATAGTTAGACAAGTACAAGAGATCAGCTATGCGAAAACGCTAAGAAATTACAATTGATCAGTTGAAACGTCATTATCAAACAACCTTTGAATAAATATGGTTTATGTAAACAAAAATCTTAGACAAACGTTAGGTACATACGAAGGTTGCTTATTCATTTAAATTTAAATGCATACTTTTTGTTTGACTTGGCTGCTTCAATCAGTAAAGGCTTTGTTAATAGGTAGTCATAGATTTCAGAACATTTCATTTGGAAATTTACTTTGCACTGTAGTTCTGCTTTTACCACATCCACTGCAAGTTTGTTACGACTGTTGGTCCAAATGTTTCCCATGATTGAGAACACTCGTTCTGTGAATGCATTACTTGCGGGTATAGATAACACATACTTAATAATTGTTGACATATTCGGCAAAGATTTGACACCACATTTCGTAAATAGAAAGCACCACCTCAATTCACATGAGTCATGTTTTGAAATCACTTCAGGAAGGATCCTTTACCATACAATATTCTGAACATAGAGCATCAATATCTACAAGGTTACACAATGCAAGTTTTCTTACGGCCTCTTCAGTGTCCTTCCATGTGATGTTTTCTGTAAGATTAAAGGTTTTGAAGTTATAGAAAGGATTGTTTTCACTAAAATCGAACCACTTCTCCAAATACTGAATTACACGTTCATAAAAATTTTTCAATTTTAATTTCAGCTGTTGTTTAACGTGAGATGTAAGATTTCCGAGACATATATTAACTTTGGAACCAAAGAACTCATCGCGTAACCTCTGCTTCAGTTCACTACGTAAACTCCCCATTATTCCATATACCTGTGGAGAAGAGAAATCACTTTGCTCGAGTTGTAAAATTCTTTTATGAAATATTCCAAGCATATTATGGTAGCAAGAACGTCCTCTGAACAATCACTGTCAGATCCACTTGAAACAAACTTCCATATATGACGATCACATTCTTCTTCACCCACGCTTAAAAAGTATGATTTGATGGCTGGCCATTTCTCCACCAAACGTACTACTGCAGAATATAAAGATAGCCATCTCGTAGGCACATGACGTAGAATATTTGCCCATTCCAAATCGACAAATTCATAGAACTCCTTGACAACACTCACCTTTTTAGGAGAAATAAAAAATTCATTGAAAACTTTAATACACTAGAGACTTCAGCGGCAACAACTTTACATTCTTCAGCTCTATTTTTCTTCACAAAAGGATTTTCTAACAACTTGCTTTGGACAACATTCCCAGTCAGTGACTTGTGTTTTTCACTATTCTCGTGAACTTTCACAGCTTTAAGTCCATCCCATTTTACCAGAAAACCCTGGGAACAAAGCGTACATTTAGCACATTCACTATTAGCACCTGCAGTTAACCACTTATACGAATTCTCCCAATCCTTATTATATGAACACATCCTTTTCTTTTTGAAGTAATCATTTTCGCCTTTCCTCTTTAATTTTGAAATCATTTTCGTATCTTTTTCTGTTCTACTTTCGATGTGAATTGTAGCAAAACAACATGATTCACTGAGTAAACAAAAGACACTCTGACACTTGATATGATAACACTGCTGCCCAACAGTTATTGTTGAAGTGTACCAGCTTCCTGATGATGTTCTCAATGGTTCAAACCTAGTGAAAAATCAAACAAAATGACAAATATATATATAAATAAATAATCTATAAATAATATATATATATATATATATATATATATAATGCATCGTCGCCGCTTTTACAATACCGTCTAACAGCTACTGGGATGAAAATTACTTTTCTGCATGTTTCGACTCGCATTTTGTCAAGGCAGCTACCCCGAAGTGTTCTTCGTTTCTCCAACAGATAGTGGTTTAATATAATACACTAAATCATTTATTTACTCTGTGGTAATATTGACAAGAATGGTATCGCGTATGCTGGATTTAAATTCAAATTTAGAAAGCGGTTCTCTTCTTCTAAAATTTACATTTTGGGACTTAGACAGTATTCTAAAATCTGCGACGATATGCAGTTACCAAATTCGGATGGACTTGGCGCTGTCAAATCACCCAGAAGTGTGGATAAAAAATTCTCCAGGAAGGTGGGTGAGGTTGGGGATTTAGAGCAGCAAAATATGTCTAAGAATGAGTCTTACTACAAAATATATATACAAAATATATATAGAAGCTATAGCCACCACCCCTTGACGTCCAGGTATACACTAGATAAAATTACCTTCAATCTTACTTTACACTGGATAGAATGACACAACTATGGCTTAGCCCTCAACCCCCTTTATCATATCCTGGATCCGCGCCTGTATATATACCGGTATATCCTGGATTTCGGTTTCATATTTTGGCCTTGCCCACTGGTTTGAAAGGGTACTTGAATTCATTAAATTATCGTTTTGGATGAATTAAAGCGAGTTTGAATCAATGTATGGAAATGATACCTCCTTAGAGCTTGACTACATGACCTTAAACAAGTTGGGGAGATTGTTCATAAAGATGTCATAAAAACAGATTTTTTTAATTAAAAAAAATTAAACTATCTAAATTAAAAGTTTTGAACTGGTTTACAAGTGACAAGATTTACGTGCCCTACATCTTCCGCAGAATGAAACAATTCCCCAGAACGCTTTTTGGGAGCTGAACTGAGAATGGGAAGCTGCTATGAGACAAACAAGCATGATTTCAGTTGACACGAAAGTGCTTGTGAGAGCTATGGCGTTGTCATTAACTATGCAGTAAAATCTTTCTTAATCTTCGGTTGATACACTTTAAAATTTTCTAGGAAGTTCATGAGCCGCAGTGGCTAAATGGTATAACGCTCATCTCTGGTGCTAGGGGCCGTCGTTTCGATCCCTGCTCAGTGCTCATACTATGTGGGCTTTCTGGTGGACAAACACCGTTTGCGTGAGTCTTCTCGAGGTACTCTCGCTTCCTCACATTTTCTTCATTCCACCAAATCATCCCATCATCATCCATCCGGCCTGAGCCAAAATCGCCTAAGTCCTTAAAAATTAAATTGAAATTGTAGAAAGCTCCTAAACTAAAAATTTCAACACCAGCTGATTCAGCTAAGGCCAGAGGAACATTTGCGATGATTCGATCGTGTTGCATTGTCATCCCAACGACGTCTCGTCTTCCCAACGGTCTCTTTCCCTCCAGCTTACCAACAAAGGTAAATTAGAATGTACGTTCTCCCTAAATCCTAAGTACATGATCTGGCCTTAGCTGTCGTTAGCTGGCCTTAGCTTATTTCATTATTCTTATAATCTCGGGTGAATCATAGTCTGTGCAGTTCTTCATTATGCAGTCTTCTCCAGTCTATATATATCACAGCCATATTCAATCTACTAGTGGATGAGGCCTCTCCCCGAAGGGAGGAGTTGGTCTACTGCTCCCACGCTGACCAGACGGCTTGGGAGAGGAGAGTCGAAGCTCTCATTGTGATCGCCACTGTCTTTTATTCACAGCAGCTCCCCAATTGTCCTCACCATGCTGGGTCAACACCGAAATTTTAAGCCCCTACCGGGAATCGAACCCGGGACCGCTCGCACTGAAGTCGAGCGCGCTACCGACTATATATATATATATCAAAATCTTATTTTCGAACATACGCAATTTATTTTTATTTGCATGGGTCGTACTCCAACTTTCGCAGCTATAAAGCATTACCGGCAGAATAACATTCTGTATATTTTCAATTTTACCTTTCTTGATATCAATCGCGAGGTTAGGAGTCTCTGGATTGAATAGAACCATGCGTTTCCGAAAGATCAGCCACTTTTTATTTCGTCTGTGATTTCATTCTTGATTGTTACACACTATCAGAAACATAGGATTCGTTCTAAGAACATCATCTAAATTTGGTGGAAAACAATAGCCAACTATCATTGGTTCGCTTTATTCAGAAACCTTCGGATCATAAACTTGTCTTTACTACTCCTTGGTAAAAACTCGCAAATGAGAGGAGGGAAGGAACAGGGGATGCTCATGTAAGGTGACTTTCCGTAAAACGCATTTTAAAGTTCAACTTTCCCATTTAATCTCATGTATTTAATATTCTTTAAACCGTTATAACTTGTTGATTTTTTGCGCATTTAAATTAAAATTTTCTGAGCGGTTAGCTGTAATTGTGAAGTACTGGGTGGTACAATACAAAAAGTAACCCAAATCCGTGAATATTTATTGGTTTCGGTAGCCTTTTTTTGCACCCTCTACTTAGTACTAGTGCAAACTAGTTTCTTAAAATGGGCATCCTCTTCTTTCCCTGTGCTTTTCAAATGTCATCGTAAGGTAAGAGTTCAATTCAAACAATTCAACGCAATCACTAATTCACGGTGAATGATGGAATTCTTGTATTACACCTCTTCTATAACACCTTATAAAAATTTAATTAACAGAGTAATGAAGTTCGTGTTTTTATATATATAAACTATACCGTAACAAAAGTTTCTTACCTTTAAAAATTTGAACATTGGAAGAATATGAATATTTAAATGCAATCTGCAATATATAAGGAAGGATGGTGAGAATCAGTGGTATAAGTGAGGTATGTCTGCAGATTTAAGTTTTCGAAGAAAATACCACTTTTCTTCTGATTAAAAACACGATGTTCTCGTTCCCATATTGAATCTGATCGAATAACAAATAAACTTACTGCTTTGCCTTTTAGGTTCAAAATTAAGAATTTTTTTGATAAATTATGTTCATTTAGGCCTAAAGATGGTGTCGGTAATCACTAGCATTGACTTGTATCGCTATGAATCTAGTTTCCCACACTCCCTCGCCTTATATAGACATACATAAATTCAGCAAATATGAAGCAATGAAAAGGGAGAAATGAATCAACGTACCTCGTTCCTGTTTTCAGTTTCCAATATAAGTTCAGCTTATTTCTCTTCTAAGCACACTTAGAAAATTACAAACACGGACGAACTAAACACACCCAATCTGATTTCAAGACACAGACACACTAATAGTTGGAATGGACCATGCTTTCCCAAAAATACATGTGCTTTTCGTGATGATTTACGAACAGGAGCGGGGGGAGGGGGTGTACCAACCTAGCTAATATTTTTATTACTCTGCCACAATTCCAAAAAGCTTGCAAAGCGACACAAGTCGGTAAGGCGGAAGGTGACCAATAAACAAGGAATCAATGAAGAATCCAATGAACTTGACAGTATCTCCTTGTCTGTATGATTTTCTTTCTGCACGTTCCTCCCCACTTTTATTTTCTTCGGGATGACCATAATATGAAGGTAATTCGTGACGAAATTATATCCGCAGATGTGTTGTCCCTGCGAAAGTATCCAAAATGGGTAGCCCAGAAGCAGGGTGCGACAAAGAACACCGTACAGACAAGAAAAAAAAGGAAATAAATCCTTGTTTCCCAGGCTCTAGTAAAATCACTTGGAAAAAGTGGGTAGCAACAAATTTATAAACAAAACAAATGAACTGGCAATTTCCGTTTCCTGGAAACACCCATGTGTGTTTCAACTCTCGATTTTTTCTTACCTAGAAAGACACAACTATCATCCCTTTTTATATCATCTTAATCCCCTGGCAGATTTTAATGATGGAGAATTAATAGGCAGATTGTTGGTGGGGAGAAATCCCCCCACCCCAAGGATTTCGCACTGTTTATATTCAAATATTACTAATCGAAGGACGTCTCCTCTATTAACCATATTGTCAGTTACCAAGAGTATCTTAAAAACAAGTTCTAAATGTTAAGCTTAAGAATCCTGGAGTATAATCTTAGAAGAAAGGACGCTGGACCGTCCACGAGGTTTCTGCTTGGAATTTCCTCTGGGGCATAGATGTTTGTGGATTGTAACAAAAATGCACACGTTTAATCGGGACGAGCTCAAGTCAATAATTACTAAAATAACCCAAACATAATAGTGTTAATCAGCAACGAGAACAATACACGGTCTCGAATGATCCAATGTATCATCCTGTGGAAATCGCATTATTATATTTTTTCTTCTAAACGATTCTGTATATATTCTATTGACATGTATACAGGGTGATTCACGAAATCCGTAACAGGGCCTTAAATCAGCTCCTAGTGTACAGAAATCTTTGAATCAAAAAATGAAAAAAAAAGTGCATGTGCCGAATCACAGATTCAGATTTATTAGCCTTTCTTAAGACCTTTCTTTAATAACAATATGAATTAACAGAACTTGTAAATATAAAATATATAAGCCAGAAATAAGAAAAATACTACATAATAATCAAGGCTGTTACTTGCAATCTCACACTAGATACAATA
>JAGDQP010000257.1:96651-146607 GCA_022664845.1 Lepisma saccharinum
AATATAAAATATATTGGTACAATAATATAAGTATTTAAACATCAGATCAAGTGTTGTTTACAAACTGTGTTCGTTACATGATATACGATTTCTCAATATTAAAAATCGCAGGACATGAACTCTTCAATGTTATAAAAAGAACCAGCAATTAATAGCTTACTTACAGTTTTCCTGAAGCTTTGATCTAATTTAATATTTTTTACATATTCAGGCAGATAAAATGTAATGCTTCTATGCATTATTGACTTTCCAAACAGCTGAATTCGGTGTCTGTTTACATACAATTTTGTTATTGTTTCTGGTAAAATACCTGTGCACATCACTATTCTTCGAACATTGCAGTTTCCTTGATATTTGTAAGATTTCTTGAATAAATATACAGGGGACTGTCAGAATATTCAATTTCGCGAAAAAAATGTCTACAAGAAGCACGATGAAGGCTGTTAGTAATTATCCTAACAATTCTCTTCTGAATCTTAAAAATTCTAAGAAGTTTTGTTGATGATCCCAAGAATGCAATACCATATTTTATGAGGGGAAAAAATGTAGCATAACAGAATGATAAAATTGTCGATTGGTTTAAAATGGATTTTAGATAACGTATGAGGTAGGTTATTTGAGATAGTCTATTTGCAAGTTTATTTATATGTTCTTCCCACCTGAGTTTATTGTCAATAAATATGCATAACATTTTCAGACTTTCAGAAAATCCGCATACTGAATTATTGATGATTATATCTGGTGTAGTCATGTATGGCGAAGATCGTAGGTTAAAACACATAATTTTTGTAACGTTTAACTTAGCTTGTTAACATAAAAACATTCTTCCATTTGTGCTATTATATTATTTACTTTCGACTGCATCCTGTTTCGATTTTTCTCTGAAACAATTAAACTTGTATCGTCTGCATAGGAAATAGTTTTACAGTTCGTTGTATTTACTGGCAAATCGTTGATTTACAATAGAAAAAGAAGAGGACCTAGAACCGAACCTTGAGGAACTCCTACATTTATTTCTTTGGGATCTGAAAGTATTTTCTCAATCATATTTGTGTTAGGATTTTTATATGTAACCTCAACAATCTGTGTTCTCCCATCTAATAAAGATTTAAACCATTTATTAGCAAGCCCTCGTATACCATAGCTATCTAATTTGTTCAGCAAAATACCATGGTTTACACAGTGAAAAGCTTTAGATAAGTCACAAAAATACCTACAGTATGATTCTTTTTGTCTAGGTTTGAGATTACACTATTGCAAAATTCATTGAGAGCCGTAATTGTTGATCTACCTTTTAAGAAGCCATGCTGATCTGCTGTTATGATATTGTTCACGTGGTAATGCTTCTGAAAATTTTGAAAACAAGGGTGTCCCGGGAATACTGTTACGGGGAGCAACTTCAAAATTTTAAATAGAAACAATGATTGATTTTGCTTTCTTTGAAACAAACATGAGATATTTACCAACTTTCAGAGGAAACATTGTTTAATATCTCGTAATGTTTGGCAATTACAAGATTTATTTGGTAGGTTAACAGTTAACTTACCAAGTAGCTCTTGTAACTGAAGATTTTTAAAAATCCTCGGAAAGTTTTTCAAAATTTAATGTTTGTTTAAAGAAAAAGCCAAATCAACCATTGTTTCTATTTAAAATGTTGAAGTTATCCCCTCGTAACAGTATTCTCGGAACGAGCCTGTTTTTGAAATTTTCACTTTTATATCGCATATAGTATTTCACTTTATTTTGGAACCTTTATTTGCTTTTCTTAATGAGTTACAGCATCCAAAAGTTCCGAAAACGCTTTACACCATGTTAATTTTTGACCACCAATTAGTTCTTATAGCTACAAAAGAGTATGAGCTACCGAAATATGTATCTTCAAAATTTAACGATTATTTCAAAGGGGGCAAAATCAACCCGTTCCCATTTAATTTTTTTAATTTGCCCCCCTTCCCCGTAGAGGTATTTCCGAGACGCCCCTGATTTCAGAAGCGTTACCACGTGATTCGGCACATGCACTTTCGTATTAACATTTTTTGTTTCAAATATTTCTGTACACTAGGAGCTAAGTTAAGGCCCTGTTACGAATTTCGTGAATCATTCTGTATATACCATTTATTTCTTTATATGATGAAAAACTATAATTCGTCACAAACCTGGAAAAGAGCAGGGTAATCAGACGTCTTGCTTTTCCCATATTGTCCTCCCTTTTCTAAATATCTTGAAATGTCCTTCAATATCTAGTCACCAGGTTAGAAAGTTCCATATAGGACATATTCGTACTCCAGTGATCCAAATTCTTTATTTTAAAAATTTACCGAAATATCAAAGTAAATGGCCCTTTTGGTAATTATCTTCCATTTTAATTAATTTCATTACTTAATAGGAAGATACAATAAATATGTAAAATGTTGTGTAACTTGCTCTGTAAACTCTGAAATTTTAAAGTAAGAAATTCTTCTGTTCGTCAGTGTTTCTTTATCGGATTTTAAATGAAAGGTAGCCATCGTTGTCTTCCAATTTTAGCTTAGTTGGCCTCCATTGGGAGAAAAAATCCGCAGCTGTCCTCCATTCTTAACATTACTGTCCTCCATTGGTAAAAATGATCTGGAAATCAATAACCTAATAAAACGAAGTCTTTATCTTTAAAGCTTTTTCTGTAATTTAATTTCTTGTGATTCATTTATATGTAATTCAATGGCGATAGGGCGGATAGACACACTAATATGGTTCTTTTCTTTCTGAAATTGCTACGACCCTTCTCCGTGAAGGCGTGAACCCTCCTACCGCGAAGTGTTTATTTTTGGTGAAAGTTAAGATTTTGTTTTCATGGAGGTTCGCAAGGTCGTTTATCTGCCAATGTTTACTTGTAGAAGCACTTGTCCTGGTAGGTTGTTTCAGAACGGTCACATCGAGGCACCCGGAAGAATATCTCAGAGCCCTCGGCCATATGCTCTTTTTATAACTATGCTCGATTGTTGTCGTTTACAAAAGAAAAGAGAAAAAGAAGCCTAGCTAACGCTGCCTCAAGCAAGGCGCGTGCAGAAACTAAATTTGAAAATAATAAAAGTCACTGAGAAGGAATTCTCGACGAATAAAAGATTGAGCTTTGTAGAAGCAAGCAAATTCCCGGACATTTAACTTTCGTAACCGGACCCCGGACAAATTTCCAAATTCCCGGACTGTCCGGGGGAATCCCGGACGGGTGGTAACCCTAACTGTGACTTACCAAGAGCATGATCACCGTAAGCTTCGACAAGCATACGATGCGATTCTGCAGCAGTTTTCTTCAAATGGTAACAAAAAATCAATGCTGTCCGCACATCGTAGTTTGTAGGTACAAATTGCGCCATGTTCAACGTTATTAAACACTACACTACGACATGAAACTTGTCTGGTTGTGAGTTGCAAATCGCTGTCAGCAGTCAAAACAAGCAAGTGGCAGTTTTACGGTAACCACAGTGACAGCTAACGCCGTCTATGCACAAATTCCGGTTTCATATTTACACACCTGGTATTCGATGATTGTTAATTCGTGTTGAGAATATACATTTAAAAGAAGATGTCTTTATTCGTATTGGCTATGACAAAGTTTTCTACCATTATTTAAGTTTATTCAGTCGTGTACAAGGGTACAAATGAGATATATTGTATTCGTAATGTAAGTAGAAATTTCGTTGCACATTTCTTTAACGTTTGCTTTTACTAAACAAGAAATTCATAACGTGTTGTTAACTAGGGAATATTCGTGATGGAAAGAAGAACTAATTTCGTAAATAGCAGAAAGTTCGTTGCACATTTTTTTTTCGTTAGAATATTTAATTTTATAAAAACGGAAACAAGAAATGCATAAGGTACTAAGTAGTGAATATTTTCATGAAATAAAATTAACGCCCTTTTATATATGACACAAAGGTGAAGATTCGTCTAAGGTGCATCCCGTTAAGTATAGCCAAGAATAGTTAAGAAGCCCCTAATCTTCGCAAGTTCCCTTCTACGCTATGTCTAAGGTTTTGATTCCACAGCCGTAGAAGGACAAAAATATGTACCCTTCAACAAAACAGATAAATATTCGGTTGAAGCTCCGCAGAGCCGATCCAGGAACTGTAGACTTGAATATATATAGCCTAACCTAACCCACTGTATCTTAGTAAACAGTAGATAAAAAAAAAACCTCCGGAATGCAATTGGATGGGCTCTGCAGTATAATAACCCAATATTCTACTCTCTTGAGTGAATCTCCTTCAATATGACCAAAATAAAATAAAACTAGAAACCATTTGCAACAGCTAGAAGACAAAAAGAAAACTTACAAGGAATTGTTTCATGAATTCCTCAGCAGAAATGATTGTAGTTCAGTCACCGCACTTGAATATTACTTTCTTTCCAAACTAGCATGGAAGCAGTGAACAAACGAACGGCATTATTAATTTAAGCAAAAACGAAAAAAACAAAAAAAAAAACATACTTAGCAACTATTCCTTCAGGCGAACGTTCAAGAGAACTGAAATTGGACAAAAAAAATAACACAAGTTTTCTTGTATAACAGTTAAATTTTCTATATTGTTATTACGATTACTGCTTTTCAAAAATAACGGTTATGTGTAAAATAGTTAGTTATAACAGAGGAAATCGTTCGCTACCTTTACTGCCAAGCAGGAAGGCCGTTTTGAGCGGGGAAAACCCTTGGAGGAACTGAATTAGAAGGAGGTGTCGAAACGTACTTCAACTTCGAAATCAAATTAAAGCCGAAAATGACCGCCAAGTGATTGTATGTATCGCGGTCCGCCATATTGCGTTTTAAATAATATTCAATTATCAAGGTCACAGACGGGAGACGTGCGAATAAACAATTCATTCTTTATGTTTTCTTTGATTTTTAAAATGGTTGCGAATTGTGTTGCATTTGAATATAAAAACAGATACAGTAAGAAGTAGGGCCTATCCCAAGACCCAATGTGACTTTTCGCAGGTAAGTGTTACAGAAAACGTCTATCCAAATATATTTTTTTTATACAAATTGATCTCTTGGAGACAATTAAACGTTCTTTTCTGTACTTTTCATTATACCATCAATGTGTTGATTCTAGAATATAAAGAAAGAGGGTTACTGTTTTAATTTTTCTAATCGATTTTAAGTAATTACAAAAAACTGACTAAAGGAAATGTCAATAGTATTCATCTTAAGGTGGGCAAACTTGCTACTTTTTGGTAGCTGTGATAGCAGTTACTGCTACTTTAATATCTGTAAAAAAAAAGCAGTTTAGGAAAAAGCTTTTTAAATAGAATAATTTTATTTCCAGCTTAAAAATCAATGCAAGAGCACCATTTTAGACTACCTTCTCTAACTTGCTATGTGTGCAGTAGAATCATTACTGTTAGGCCTTGATAGAGTAGATCATATTATAACCGTCTGAAAACTATTTATATAATTAGCGGGGTTTTAGAGATTGAGTCACGCTACTTATTTTCTTCGCGAATAGTTAGTACAAATATCTCCGCCTATAAATGAGAACTATATTTGACAGCACAAATCAGCAGACTATAATTAAAATACGTATTACGTAATAATTGCTTCGGATTGAATTTATTTGTCAGCTTTGGCACCTTTGCCTCAGGTCGGGATGAGTTAAGCAGAAGATGAAGAAAATATCAACCAGAGTCGTAGTTACTGTACCATCGCGGCATATCCCTGGTGAAACTGACGGAAACCCTGGGAAACTTGAGCCGCGGGCTTTGAATTCGAATATTTTATTTATGGCCTCCAGGCATAAGACTCAAACTGAGATACGGAAAAAGATGCGGAAGGTGTCACCTAGAGTATAAATTGAAGGTACCATCCTCCATTTTCCTGGTGTAACTGAGGAAAGGCCCTGAAAAACTCAGTCATGAAGGTCGGTCCTAGGATTGAAGTTTTGGCCTACCGAATGCTACGCCGATTACGCTCTACCACTGAACTACTAGCTTCAAACCGGCATACCTACCCATAACCGATCCATAGGCCGCGACGTTACTGCTTGTACCATAAGGGCTCTTGACTTTCGCAAGCACAGGTACACAAAATAATATATATTTAATGAAACGAAACATTATGAAATGACTAATTAGACTATATGATAACTGTGAACTTTTATATACATATATGAGGCAATTCGTGAAAAAGTTAAGAGCGAAGCGAACGAACGTGTAGCTGAGAAGAAGAAACAGAAAGACAAAGCTTGGTTTGATGAAGAATTCCTTAAGCTTCATGAGGAACGAAAACAAGCAAGGCAACCATGGTTAAGTAATATAAGCGAAGCAAATACCAACCACTACAGTAACGCGAAACGAAACGCAACACACGGGTTCAGAATAGGGTTGCCACCTGTCCCGTATTTTGGGTAAAATTTGCGCGTCTCGTATTATCAGTCGTTGTCCCGTATTATCAGTGGTAAATTCGTAGACATATTTTCAAGATATTGATAATTTTAACAAATAAATAGGGAAGGCTCTTTTCCAGCTGTTTACTATGCAGACTAGCGAGCAGATTATGTTCACATCCCCAGGCCCCAACATGAGTCTTGGGGTGGAGATATAATACTCACGGCCTTGTGTTTGCTCTACTTGATAACATACTGCAAAAATGAGTGTCAATTCAATACTTTCCAGCCACTTTTCCCAGAGCGACCACACTTTTTGTGTCAAATCAACATCGTTTGTTATGTGATTTCGGTGATTCAACACTGTGATAGTAGTAACATGACGCTCTTCCTTGAGGTGAATCAGTATTGACAATACATCCACTGTGTTGAATCATCGAAATCAACAACGTTTGTTGTGTTATTTGAAGACCAAAACTGTGGGCGCCCAGGGATAGTCAAAAGCGTTGAATTAACAGTCATTTTTTGAAATGCAGATACTAACGTTAACTGTGTTTACAAATTGAAATATTTATTTTCCTCTCGCCAGTTCTTTTGGGATGTGAACATTTTGCAAGTAAGACGTTTTCGTTACTACGCCACCAATGTCCAACAACTCCTAAAAGCAACCACAAAGTTCAAATAATCATCGATATTATATTATTATTTTTAAACATCCGATCACACTCAACACAAACTACTTTTCAAAATGATTACTATTGTAGGAAAAGGTTCATGCATTCTTGCGAAACACAATCAAAATGTAAATTATCTGACTACCAGTTCATACATCCACACCGTATACATCATATTACACAACTTAACCTGACCGAATACATCATATCGACCCTTCATTTTTAAAACCTTTTATGTAACTCTAGTAGCCATATACATACGTCCAGGTCATAATTCCACTGCAGCTTTTTAAAACATTTCAAAAAATCTCAAAACATACATCATTATAGCAGACGTAAATATCCACAGCGGATCGGACAGACAGGAAGATCAATTTCATAACTTTATGACAAATAGCATCAACGGCATGCTACGAAACCTACCAGAACCAACCCGACCAATTTCTCAAACCACTCCCGAATAGTTATTCTTTCACCCAACTTGATAAACCACACCCACATAGAAGTCATGGATACTGTAGGCAGCGATCACGTTCCAATCAGAATAATCCTCCATCAACCTTCCCAACAACCTAACCCACTCTTCCTCCAAACCACCACAAGATTTGATCTCGCAAACTATAACTACTACCATGACAATATCAGCAATAGAGTCGAAAGCGTACACGAGGTCAAAAAATGAGGAAGAATTATACCGAACACTGAACACGATCACCGATACCATTCAGGCAGCGTCAAAAAGGTACATACTTACAACCCAGATATCATCATATCAACCGAAGCTACCACCTAACTATCTCACACTGGTAAAGCAATCACGACAGACCTTCAGGGACTATATAAGAACTCGAAACCCTGCCTCGTAACAACTTCATCGACAGTTCCAACGAACAATACATAAGCTCAGACAATGGATAAAAACATGCAACCAACTTCGAGATACAGCACATCCTACAAGATTTTGGAAACGTTTCAACACACTCATAGGCAAAAGGGTAAAAGCTACCTATCCATTACTACAAGACGATCAACCTGTACAAACTGACATCGTTAAAGCAAATGCCTTTGCCAGCTATTTACAGGAGATATTCAGACCAACACATCCTCACATCGCCGGCCGGGTGGTCGAGCGGTCTGCGGCGGTAGGCTATCGACTCAACGGTCCCGGGTTCGAGTCCCGGCAGGGGCATGGGTGTGGATTTTAACACTTAACAGCTAAAGGCAAATCGTGACGGGCCGAAGTCCATAGCTACTAAACTGGCCCATATAAAAATAAAGTTTACCAACGTTTTTTTACATCCTCACATCGAACCAATGAATCCAGCGAACCGTCCCAACATAAACTCACCAGCTTTGCAGCCTCATTCGGAACATTGAATAAATGAGAACAGTTACCTCACTGCACCGATCACCGTCAATGAAATCACCACCACCATCGCCAGGAAGAAAAATACTATTCCGAGAAATGACAGTATAACGTACAGACATTTCAAGGAAGGGCCTCTTCGACTTCTTCAACTGATTGCGGCTATTTTCAGTTTCATCCTACGCACCGGCTTTATCCCAGAAGAATGGAAAACCTCTACGATGCTTATGTTCCTGCAACCTGATAAACCACCTGGCTCCGTAACATCCTACAGACCTATCCAACTAACTCTCACATTAAGTAAAATCCTCGAGCGAATCATTCTGAAACGTCTCCACGTCCATTTACAAGAGAGAAACCTCCTACCACTCCACTAAGCAGGATTCCGACCCGGCTACAGTATCCAGGATCAATTACTACCCGTCTCAAACCACATTACAAACCATTTTAACACTTGCAAACCCTCATGCCTTGTTCTGTTCGATCCTGAGAAAGCATTCAACAAAGTATGGCATCATGGACTCATCTGGAAAGTTCTAAATTTTCAATTATCCATATCTTACATACGATACATCTATAATTTCATCACCAAACGTCTTACCTATCTTGCCGAGCGTCTTGCCATCAACCAATCAAGTTCATTTCATCTCTTTTTTGCCAACAGGAGTACCTGAAGGCTCAGCGCTCTCTCCATTGTTATACATACTATATTGCTCAGATCTACCAACTCTACCAGCAAAGTATACAACTTTATCAATACGCAGATGATACAGCCTTTCTCGCCACAGCACGCACAATGCAGCAAATTAATCAAACAATGCAAACAGCAATAGATTCGTTCATCCGTTGATGTTCTAAATAGAAACTTACCATAAACTCATTAAAAAATTAAGCTATAATGTTCTTGTCACCTAAACAGCGATCACGTGTACAACGCAACCCTTCAAAATTGTAGCTCCAGGTACAACAGATACAAATATCCCAGCCATACCGTTATATATCTAGGCATAAACTTCGATCCCTTTCTTGACATGGAATCCATACTTAAAACAACTCACCCTCAAAGCATACAACCGCTTAAACTTACTAAAAGGACTCACAGGAAACACTTAGGGGACGGCACGTTCAACCATTATCAACACATACAAAGCATTTCTCAGACCAGTACTAACATATGGACATACTGCTTGGGTATCAGATCCTCAGTCATTCTACTATAAACTCAAAATCATAGAACACCACGCCTTCCGTATAGTACATCGTATAAAACTCCCAAGCCCTACTGCTGATCTATATGCTCGAGTAACCATTACAAACATCCTTTTTCATATAGAAACCCTTCGCCTAAAATATGTAACTGGTCGATATAAAAATAATCACCCACTGCTTTTAGACACAATTCAACATAATGCCAGCTACACGCATGAACGCCCACTCCTCATCACCAATCCACTTTCACTTTTTTTCAGCATCTATATCACCACGACTCCCGACGATTACATTGTTGATTTACCGCAAATAGTATATTTCACAGTCCCATACCCACGTCATTTCATCTTACCATCTGAGGCATAGTAAACCATTAGGAACTAACAGGGCTCACTATGTATCTCATCAGTGCCCCGAACAGCCCCGGGGACAGAATATACTATGCCTTCGTCTAAATTAACACTTTCAATGTTGTGTTTGTGAGGTAATAGAACTGCATTCTCTTTCTCATCATTGATCTGATTGATATATTTATTTGTCCTTTTATAAATCATATTGACCATCTCCTAACTATCACCCACACATTTCCTATTTAACCTATTCCCAATAAAAGGGCGTAACCCTTTCAGCGGGTAGTAGCCAAGGCATCACTGTCAGTGAATAAACAAAAAATTTAACTAAAACAACAGCTATTTTTATATCAGATCTTATGCCTGATCGTTCCTAAGAAATAAATACCTACTTTTTAATATTCAAATTTTACTCTTCGTATACTTAGAGATAAAAATTGTTATCAGAACCAGTGCCTGCTGCGAAGCGCTCTAGTACTGCATAATAACTTAGTAGCTCTTTCAAGCGCAATATTTTTTCTAAGAAATATTTGCACTGGCTTCTGTTATGAATAAAACTCATGTGGAAACACTTCCGGTCCGAATGACCCACTCTCGTGACTTCCGTCTACCCACAGGTCACTGGAATTAAAATGGCGGCTTACTAAACCGAAAATGACGACTTGTTGTTTCTTCTCGGGTTATCTTCCGTGCGAATGGTAGACGAATGAAGTGTTGTTTTGTGGGCGAGGCTGTAATGCAAAAGATGTTGAATTTATATCGAAACCGAGCTGATAAATGTACTAAGTGGAATGCCATGTACGAAACTCAATCGGGAATATGGAAGCATAAAAGGATGTGTGGATTCTTACAAATTGGCGATATATTTTGCAAAGAAGTTTGTTCGTATTCCTTCAAAATTGTTAAGGAGTTACGTACGCATCTTGTCTCTAAACATAAGTATGAAGTGAAAAGTATAGTTTAAAAATAAAGTTGTCAAGTACTTTTTATGAATGTCCTCTTAACGATAAAGGTACTTACGTGAGAAAGCGATTCACTATATACATAACATCAATTAACTATGATGCAGTTTGATGTAGCAAGCTTTTGTGCCATGTTATGTCGTATCGTATGTACTCTTTATACCACTCATTCTTTTGAAAATATTTCACACGCGTTTCTATAAACACCCAGAAACTATTAGGGAAAACTAAGGCAGCGCTTTTAACAAGCGAATGCTGGTACGATAGCGTATGGACAGAAATAAGTGAACAATCATGCGTATTTCAGCAATTCCGCCACACCGCGGCGCTAGTGCAGATTAGCTCCCGAAGCACAAAGCGGAGCTGCCAAAAGCATGTTTAAAGAAATGTAGCAGCTCTATGTTTGTTGCTAAAGTAAGCTAATTTTTAACGTAAGAAAATATCTTAAGAATTGTCATACATTAATGAATGAATACGATAAATATTTAATGTACTTACCACCTGGAAAATATCTTCGAAAGAATTTTTATGAAGAGACAACTTTTAACAGATTTCGAACTTTCTTAGCTGTACTGGATGAGCTTAGATTGTGACGAATCTCTCTCGCACGAAAGAAGAAACGGCAACGAATATAATGAACTAGTTTTGGTATAACTGATATAATTCTTGCAATGGGGTTTAAAGCCCGGAAACCCGGAGCCATCGCAGTCCGCATATACAGTTTGGGTTCTTATTATTTCGTGATCATTAGGGATCGAAGCCCGAATCCCTGGAACTCAATAGCCGCTCCCTGGAAGTCCTTTAACTTGTGCGTAGGGTGCCAGAAAGTCTAATATTTGGGATGATATGTGTGGTATATTCAGTGGGAGTCATTTATGTAACTTTTCAAGCTGAAAAGGGCTCCAGGTTTCATGAGTAGTTCTCAACCCCTAGTAGATTGTAGCTGCTAGCTTTTATATGTTATTTTTTAGGTTTAGGTGCTTCCAGGCACTTTATTTTGGATTTCGAAGTGTGGCGTTTGCTCACTTGTCTCTCAAAAAAGGTCGAATATTATGTAAATTAATCGAGAGAAGTTTTCTTTTATAACTTTGTTATTTAGATCTTTCCGTTTGTTTCTGAATTCATATGTGAGTAGTATGTCCTCTTGAACGGACTTCGCCTTTATGTATGTGGATTGACTGAGTTTCCTTACATAAATTTTACTAGGACAGTATTTGTTTTCCCCGTGTTTGTAGGTAAAAGTTTAGGGCATTCCCCTTGTTTCATTTTTTGTAATACATATTTTTATTAAGTTTTGGGTACTAAGCTGTTTGTTTTGTTAAATCTGTTTGTTTTTTGCAGCAATATTATGCTGCTATGTTTAGCTTCGAGTGTTTGAAGATTTATGTACATCACAAATGTACTATCTTGGTGGTCATTCCTAAGGGGCTTAAATAATTTTTAGAGAGTGTAGTATATGTGAGTTTCTTACACAAATTTGCTACTGCACATTTTCATCTCCCGAAAAATATATTCGGTTTCATCATTTGATCATCTTTCCAGGTGCGCACCTGTTATCTTGAACCAATATGGCTTGAAGTATTTTGTGGTTGCATTTTATTTTTTCGTTTTTACTCGGTTTTATGTTTGTTAACTATGTACTAGTAGTATTTGAGAGCGTGTAACTAAGCAGCAGCGTAGTCCACAGTAGTGGCTAATAATAGCTGTTCTCTTTGTAATATATATATATATTTTTGTAATAAGTTTGACATTGGTGATAATGGTCCTCTTTTTGTACATTTTTTTAGAAGTTCAGTTCTGGAAAAAGATCAAACTTTGATGTTTAGTACCCTCAGGGGTACAAATCCTAACAGGTTTGTTATATTCTTTGTAATTGTTGTTCATTTGTGTTTTGTCTCTGGCACAGTAGTATTCGGGAATATTCCACGAATAATCCATGAATTCTTAAGATTCAATGGAATAGATTGTGCTTGTATCATTTTGGGCTGAGGATAACCACAGAAGTGTTATAGCAAAGGGTAAACCTGCTATCTTTTCTTGTTTAGTATTAGTGTTTCGCCTAAGCGGCAGGTCCTTACAGGTTGTTGTTTTTTTCTTCACCGTTTACTATTTGTTTGAGACAGAGTGAAACTCTTTTTTAAAAAAAATCTTTTAAAGAGGACATAATACTCACATATGAATTCAGAAACAAACGCAAAGATCCAAATAACAAAGATATGAAAGAAAACTTCTCTCGATTAATTGACATAATAGTCGACCTTTTGAGAAACAGGTGAACAAATGCCACACTTCGAAATCCAAAATAAAGTGACTGGAAGCACCTAAACCTAAAAAATAATGTATAAAAGCTAGCAGCTACGAGCTACTAGGGGTTGAGAACTACTCATGAAACCTGGAGTTCTTTTCAGCTTGAAAAGTTACATAAATGGCTCCCACTGAATATACCACACAATCAGCCCAAATATTAGACTTTCTGGCCCTAAGCACAAATTAAAGGAAATTGCTATTTAATTCCAGGGCTTCGGGCTTCGATCCCTAATGATCACAAAATAATAATAACCGAAACTGTATATGCGGACTGCGATGGCTCCGAGGTTCTGGGCTTCAAACCCCATCGCAAGAATTATATCGGCCCTAGGCAGAGTTGCCTAAGGGCCATAAACATATTTTTAAAATACGAAACTCACAGAACTTTGGTTCTTCTCAAAAGCACGAAACACACACAGAGGCACGAAAGAGCACAGAGTACAATAATTGAACAGTCAGTGTTTAAGTGATGATCACACCAAGATTCGAAAAACAAAACACAGAACTTCAGCCAGCTGTTCTTTGAAAAAAAAAAAGCCACGAACGAATGCTCAAAATTCTGAATCTTCGACTGTCTGCGGTACAGAACACGTGGGAAAAAGCTTAGCAGCAACAAATCGGGAGCCAAAGCTAAAGCAGCGCTGCTGTTTAGTGGTTTCGCCGTCTCCTGTGCTTTTTAAATGGCCAGTTGTCGAAGTTTTCTCACTTTCTCTTTCCACACGCTATGTTGATACTGTACCTAGATAAGGGTCTTGTCGCTACTTTCTCCGCATCTGTTCACGGAAAGATGTGACATGAGTTTCACACATGCAAATATATACGCGTATATTAAAGTACTCAAAAGTCTCGCATTTTAACTTTTTTTTTAATGTGAGTAATCTAGGTTTTTTTTATCAATGATCACAAAATTGTGAAGATGGTCCTGTTCAAAACTCAAGGTTGAATCGTGTTCGTGATTGAATTATCTTTTGAAAAGTCTCTGATTGTAATTCAGAAACGTCTTTTCCGCTTTGAACGTAGTACACCATACTAAACTTCTTCGTAATTACTCATGGGTCACCTATTTAGTACACTGTTATGCTAAAACCAAGCATTTCGAAAAAAAAAACATTTTTTTCGTAAGTAAAATAAAATTATTAAAACAAATAAAGGTAACGTCAAGCGAGTCCTAGGCGAGTTTCAGCATCCCGCCGAATTTACAGGGTGCAAGTTTTCCCAACTGAACGCTGTAGGATTAGAGAAAGAGGAAATGAAGAATGACTTTGTACTTCAAGAAGTGATAGAAAAGGCTTAACAATGAAGCCTTTGTTGAAAATAGCGGTGACTTCGTTTTAATACAGCGATCGTTAGTAAACTTGCACCATATTATTTCTACTTAAAGGGGTTTTCTACGATGTGGTGCCCATGATTTGATACTTCAGCGGAAGAAACAAATTGCTCAGTTTGTTATCTAGTTCAACCTATATTTCCAGCCACATCAGGTGGAGGAGCGGCAGAAAAGAAGATTCCGAAACTAATGTTGTGCAGCTCATGACATTGTGAACACTGTTTCTTTCAAGCATGCTTTCGGGGGGGTTTTCAACCACTCCCTCGGAAGAATTAGTTTCAACACTTGTGTTACTCATACGTATATAATAGCACTTTCTATAAACATTGGTTATGTTATTTTGAGGTTAGCGAGAGAAGTACGACATACTGTTTAGTCATATTATTGTTATTTTAGATTTTAGTACATTGGAATTGATATACATTGATTATAATTGTCGTGACCCTCCCCTCGAACGAAATCTGAAAATAATAGATTGTGCGGATACTGCACGATTCATATTCATGGATTATTGCCGATGGAAAGATTTTTAGTCCAAAATCATAAACAGTGTGGTCATTCTGAACATATATTTTACACAGAAGTAAAATTCACATGTACTATTTTACACATGTTTCACGACCTGTGTCTTCATCGTTGTCCAATCCCGCTGGATACACAACTTTAAGTTAGGTCCAACTTTAAGACGTCTGAATCCAAAGGAAGGCAATGGGAAACCCTTTCGGTCCAACTTGCAAAAGTACCTTCGGGTCATATACCTTGTTTTCGTGCACAATTCCCACCATCATCACTAGAATAATATACAAACTATGCTTATGGCGTTAAGTCATGAACTTTTCTCTGTACCCCATTGTATATGCCACTCATCACTGATGCCCCATCGTAGCCCTGTCCTCGGCACTTACCTATATCCAGACCTTTTTCTTTTATGGGTTCAATTCTTTTGTTTCGTAGTGCCGATGCTGTTTGATCTTTTAACTCTGTAAATGACGTAAATGCTTCGCATATTTTAAGTTCAGTAGGATTTCCCGTTTCATCATTAGAGAGCTTGATATATCGAAATACTTCACTTAATTGGTCCGTTTTGCTCAAGTCTTGAGTTGTGTACATAATGATAGCAAGAATGGCGCAGTTCGAACTTCAGTATTAATTTCATTTAGAATTTCTGTAGCCATTAAAGAAATCACTACGTTCAGAATAAGGGACGCAAGTACTTTACCGACCCATTAGGCATTTGTAGCAACTCTTTCAATACCGGATCATAATCTGGGACGAGATAAAAATTTCCCTTGTTGGAGTCAGAATTATTGCTACTTTTTCCATGAAACGGAAGGTTACATGTCGCTAATATTAATATGACATTAATTACTCTAAGATTTTACGCCAGAAATTTCGCTCGTTTACCAAAGGTTTTCTATAGTTTCACCTCTATATCATATTTCCTACATTGTTCAAAAATAACACAGGCAAGTGCATGGAGTTGTGAGTCTTCGTGAGTCGTTATACGTTGTGCCAGATGTTTCCAATCGAGTACTCCAGTACTACTAAATGGGCTTACATGTCCACTGGCTGCTTTTTGAGGGAACAACCAGCAAGGTTGACACTAACCACAGCCCAGTTCTACAGAGTAGCACAACCAGTGCCGATTGAGTTTCAACCCTGATTAACAGATAAAGCTATAGTAGCTATTAGAAAAAGATCTTCCCTCCTGTTTATCATATCCAGGAAAGGGTCCATTTGGTTGACAAGGTCCATGGCTATAATATCTTTATTTAATTCAAAGCTGGAGACATGGCTTGGAAAAAGACATTCTTCATGTCTGAAGAAGGCTTCATGATCTATAGCTTTTAACAACTTAGTGTGAGAAATCTGTAATTCGAGTTAAAAAAATAACCTTTTTACGTAAGTTATTTATGTTTAATGTTTAAAATTACAATACAAATGATTGCTGTATAATACAAGTAAGTAAATATATACGGTGCGCAATCTAAAGGCGCGTTCGCTTTAATCATTTGTTAGTTTTCAAAATTTCAGCAAATTAATGATCTCAGAAATTTTGTGTGTATGTACAGACGGACGAACTGACGTTTAAAATCACAAAATTAATTATCAAAGCTTCTATCCAATGTCTTTTCTGCAAAATATGAAGAATACTTTTCAATTACTTTGGGGTCTAGGTTCTTAGTAATTTCCGCAACGTTAAAGTTGTGGTCAATTCTCAACTTTCACAACAATTTTCTTCACTTTCAAATAGGTCGGCACTAATGAAAATTAAGTAGTTTTACTAAAGCTATAACCGAACACTCTCACCAAATATAAAATATCCGTCTCGTAGTTTCTGAGTTGTTTGTTGTGGACAAACAGACAGCAAATGCAAAGACAATAGGTGTTTCGCAGTAGAGCAACTGAATTTTAATGAGTTTAAAATCTTGAGGTTTCAAGATACTACAGCAACCATATTATTATAAAAAAAAGAAAACAAAACAAAAACTATCTAAAGATTTCTTTTAATTATCTGTAAAAAAAACATTTTAAGACAATTTTTTCTGAAAAGATAAAAAATTCCCACTTGTGGAATCCAAAACACCCGACCACAGGACTCGAAACTCCCACTTCTGGGAATGCAACTTCCATAATTTTTATCTATAATTATATAATATTTACGAAAATAATTTATACGTTTATCACCTATTAATATATTCTAAATAAATGGTACCAGTAAATATTACCAAAGTCACTGTTTAGTTCTTGACAGCTTACTCAGTGTTAACGTATTACACGAACTCTAATAGTTCGGTCTAATATATGTGTGAGAGGTTAGTACAGAGTAAGACTCACTTTTCCCTTTTTGTTGTAACAAAACCATTTTCCATTCTTTTTTTTAATTTTTATTTCAATCTCCATAGATGGTAGCACTTCTAGCGGTAGAATTGTTTTTCTTCATTTTCTTGAGTACTATTGGACCCAAAGTTCTGTAGAAAGTTCAAAATGTTTCTATTTTTATTTTCTGGAAAATAAGTCGGTTAAGTGTGCTCTTTTATATTTTTGGCATATAAAATTTGAACGAGAACTTTTTGGTAGATGCTGTTTGTTGTATATAGTGAATCGCCATCAGGACTGCATTAATGCTTTTCATCAAAATCGTTATTCATTGTTTCACGAGACATTAAGTACTTATTACTAAGTTTTTCGTCCAAAATGGACAGTGATTTAGAAAAAATGAAAACTTCTTCTCGTGCATGTGTGCAATCCTAAAATATATATTTTATGGACATTTGAATAAAATCGGTTCTGTAGATTAGAAGCCAGGACTGGCAACGGACACACACATATACATACATACGAACAGATAGACAGTTTGTTAAAAAAAAAAAAAAAACATTTTTTGGACTCAGGGGATATTTCCACTAAAATTTTAAAATGACTTTTTTACACGATCAGACTACAACTCGATTTTTCTATGCTATAGCGTATGTGAGAAAGCAAGTAATGCTTGCTTTTAGTTTTATAAACTAAATATAATTGTACCAATTTGTTTATTCCTCACATTATTGGCATTAGAACAACAGTGTTCCTCAGAAGTGTTCACAGCTGTTAGATTGATTGTTTCAATTTCAGTGGTTAATGATTCTTCTATACTTGAGAAGCCGCAGTCTTCTTTCTATCGGTTCCACTTCTGGATTTAAAAAAAAACTATATTGAAACCGCCAAAGCAAGTAATTTCCATAGTCCACTGATTATGGAATTACTTACTTTGGCGGTTTCAATATAGTTTTTTTTTAAATCCAGAAGTGGAACCGATAGAAAGAAGACTGCGGCTTCTCAAGTATAGAAAAGCATAGCTCAACTTTTTTAAATATAAAATGAGAAACACATAACTTCATATAAAACTAATTTGCGTAAATATATTCTTGCATTTAGTATTAAATTTTGATAAGATTTATGTTTACATGTTAATTCAACCTTATTTAAGTCCGAGAGTATTTTATTTTAACCACATGTCCATAGTCCTTTCCATACCGAAACAAGTAGTATAAAATGTGTGTTCAGATAAGATAGCAGGTATAAATAATATAAATAGTAAGCATAGTGGATTTAGGTAGTAATTAGTAGGTTCTAGGTTTTTATTATAGTTTATTGTTGTTCAATGCCAAATTTATAAATTACTATTTTGAATTTTATAATCATGTCACTATGAACGTCATTATGATTATACATGTATTATTGAATATCTTATATAGCATGTAATAATGGTAGAGAGGAAAAGTTAAAAACATATTTCGATAAGTGTCAATATTGTCATGCTTATCATGGTATTGTTGCACAATAAACAAATTAATATCAATAAAACCACTGAGCTGTTCGCAAGTAATAACCTATTTGGAAAATACATTATTTTGAAAATCTTAATACAAAATGCTGCCAAATGCAATTGTCTATTATGTATATAAACGAAATGCATATATATATATATATATATATATATATATATATATATATATATATATATTCGCACTAATTCTCGTCCAGGTTGGTGTATAGAAGCAACCTTGTTTAATATTTCCCTTTACGATACTAGTATGTTAACCAGTTATTCATATTATAAAATTGTGAGAGCCTCTGTGGAATGTGATAACACATACATAATATCCTGCTTTAAATGTTCTAAATAACAATTAATTTAAAAAGTTAAAAAAATGTATAACAATCTGATACTATAGTTCCTTTGAATGTTTAACGGAATTATATTTCAGTTTGTTGTATAATTTAGTTGTCAGTTCAGTAACACAGAATAAAATAAGTGTGTCTCTTACCATTTGTCACAAAGATTAACATCTGAGATACCACAGATAAAAATGAACAACACATTATATGAATATACTAACGCTGTAATTTGTTTACGCATGTAAATAGATGATAAATTATCATGGCGAGAACACATTACTATTATTAACAAAAAAGCTAACACAATTAACCCATATAATTCGTACCTTAATCTCTGTTCTTGATCATAAAAACATTATGTGTCTCTATTATGCTATATTCTATTCACATGTCAAATATGGTATTGAATTCTGGGCTAAATCATGTCGCCTTCAAGAGATTTTCAAACAACAAAAAGGTCTTATAAGAATAATCACTCAAGCAGTAAAACGTTCCACCTGCAGGAAAAAAATTGTATCATTAAATATCTTGATCGTTCCATCTTTGTATATCTTTCAAGTATTAAAACTGACTTGGGAAAAATTAAACAACTTTAAAATTATTCAACAAACTACCAGATTATATAAAAAGGGTCAAAGAAAAGAACAATTTCGTGAAACAAATTCATAGATTATTATGTCCAAAATTATTATTTTATAGTTCAAGAAATTAAGTACAATGCTTTAGAATAACTTTGGAGTTCTTTTCTATGGAGAAAACAAACAAGAACATCACCTTAAATTGATTTCAAGTGACTGGGTGTTACAGAAACGCAACGCGAGTCATGGTTAAGCAGCTTGTTTTATGTTACTGTGAATATTAAACATACCATCTAAAATTAGAACGTATTACTCTGAGTAAATCTCAAGACATACATTGCTCCATTGCTCATAATATAATTGTTCGATTTTTTTATTTAGAGTATTATGATAAAGAAATAAATTTGTGTGTGAAACGACATTTTATTGGCAGCATTCAGTCATTCTGTTCTTTGACTCAGTATTACAGAAAATAAATTACATTCCTACCTCTTCTCTGTTGTGATAAATTACTATCATGTGGTCAAAATCCAGAGCAGAGAGGCAAGGGCTGAGTCCCTGAAACCTTTGTTGAGAATTTACGAATCGTTAACAGTTGCAAGAGTCTTCAGATGCATTACATTCGCTAAATTATTAATTAAATTTTATGAAAACTACCAAATATCTGCTAACTAGTGAATATTCGTGATAAAAAAGAAGAAGAAGAGAGAGAGAGAGAGAAACCTATTTCGTCAATAAAACCACGGTTGTTTTGCCTCGCAGAAGAAAACCAATTTTTTCCTGTTTTTTCTTTAATTTCTGGCGTTTTCCCGGCCTTTAAAACACTAGTATGTGTGAGTGTGTTTGTAAGTTCTTGTGAGTTTGTGCGTATGTTTTTTCTTCCAACAAACACAAAACTTCAAACAAGCATAAAACTTGGTATTTTTTCTTGGTATTCTATTCAGGGAAGTACTCTTAGACAGTGTTCGATAAAGATAAAGATAAAATGAATTTTATGGGCGGTAACAGCACTATGGCTTACGCCCGTCCCGATACGGGGGAAGCCCCTTATCTTGGTCATGTCAAAATTTAGCTGTTAATTAAAATAATAAAAAAAATTAGATAAAAGATGAAGATGTAAAAGGTCTTCACAATCAGCCTACTGGTGTAAATGGCCAGTATAACAAGGAAGCCTGTAAATGGGCCTTCGCAAGATAAAACAAAAATACACCATAAAACTTAACAGCTAAGGAGCATATTCACATAAAATAAACGGAAATCATAAAACTCTGCAAAAACAAGTAAAAATATCAACGTTTAAGTTTATATCTCGGATTCCCTTTCCTTCCCACGAGATTAAAATCCATATTCATCAGGTGGTCGTCAACCATGTCGGAGGACAAAGATGAACTTGGTTGATGGATAGTATGTGCAGACTCTTCCTGAGCGAATTGTGCAGCCAAAACGTTCGTCAAAGCCTTAATGCTTGTAGCGAGAGGCGAAGTTCGAGCTAATTTGGAGACTGTATAAGGACTATAAGTAGTACTTGAACTCTGCACAGGTGCTTTTTGTCCCTGACTCTGTGTCGGCATATTGTGAGAAGTCTCTGATCCTTTGGGAGGCGTCCGAGGGTCTACATGCACATCAGACTCGGTTTGAGTGGATACATTAACTGTATGGGTACCAACCGAGACAGTTTTTACTGGTATCCTGCCTACCACATGTGAAAACGCACCAGACGGAAGGGTGCGCTGAGACTCTCTTATTCGACGTTTAGCATCACCAGCAGATATTTTCTCTAATACAATCAGCTCTCTAATGCGTTTTTCCTCCTGAAAAATAGGACAGTCACGCGACCAGGCCGTGTGATCACCCTTGCAATTAACACACTGAGGTTTCAGTGACTTACAAGGATCCGCACCATGGCTACTGGTTCCGCAAATTGCACATACAGCAGAGGTCACGTTACATGACGTGCTGGTGTGTCCATAATGTTGACATTTAAAACAGCGGAGCGGACTTGGTATATAAGGACGGACAGGCAAGCAATAGAAAGCTGCCTTCACGTCCTTAGGAAGCTGAGGCATGGCAAATGTCAAAATTAATGATCCTGTGGGTTGTAATTGGCCAGTTTTCCTGCTGTTGATGCGTTTAACATTGACTACGCCTTGACTGGCGAGTTCTCGTTTAATCTCCGCTTCAGGAACATCTTGAAGATCCCAACAAGTTATTACGCCCTGTGTAAAATTCAGTTGGAGGTGTGGCTCAACTACAACTTCAAGATTTCCAATGGATGTCATCTTCAGGAGATTATTTGTCTGTTTGTCAGTAGATGTCTCCACTAATAAGGTGCCATTCCGAAGCTTTTTCACATTGTGTAGCTCGCCTCCAACAGAAGTAAGTTGTCTTTCAATTATGAAAGGGGATACCTTCTTCAAACCACCTGGATTGTCTGTTTCGTTCTTTACTTTAATTACAAGATATCGTGTGATAGTTGGTACGATACTTGTCTGTTCCTCTACTTGTAGTTTATCTTCCTTGTCACTGATAGATTCATTAGCTGTATGCGCCTTCTTACTTACGTCAGTGACTTTCTCTTCATTCTGTCTCTTCTTTCTCTGCTTTCCTTTTGGCGAAGGCGAGTGATTTTTAGGATGTGGTGGAGCCATGATGAATGTTAGCCGTAAATGCCCACACTTCTCCGTCTTCGTTCTGAGGAGCCAACGAGGCTGCCGGGTACTACCCTCATCACCCTTGTCAGCAAGCTGGAAATCGAGGCGAAGTCCAATGATTTGGCGTCGAAATCAATTGCACTCCCGACTGATGGATACTTGGGACACCCACTCCCCCAGAGTGTTGGCGAGACCAAAGGTCCGAAGAGCTCCCCAATGGCGCACTTCCCAGTCTCAACGAGCTAGACCATCCAAGAATCTGCTGTTAAGAACTAGGCGCTATCCAATGGTTCCGCCCCTTTCCCCTGGGCCCAGGGGCCATCGTGAATGTAAGTACATCCTGTCACATCCTTGGTCATTGCGCGGAGGCGCAACTCACAGCACAAGAGGAGATGAAATGATGAGTCATCTGTGGATGAAAATGAGATGAATGTGAATGTAACTCCTCTCTGCTGGTCCTCCTTTCAAGCAGCGTAGGAGTTTAGCTGCGATGGCTGATTGCAGCCAGCAGAAGCCAGCTGGACGATGGGGTCGCCAATTCCCTACGCCGTATACGAGCAGCGATGGTCTGCTGCTCGGGCTATGTGATGGTTTCATCACGTTGCGGTCCGTAGACCTGCGATGAGGTCGCCAATCCCCTACGCAAGTGGGAAGTAAAAATGCTCAACAGAGAGGCACTCTGGCCCTGCTGCTGGACTTCCCATAGGCAGCAACGATGTTAGCAGCTGTCAGGGCTGACTGGGCGATGGGGGCGCCACTTCCCGACGCTGGAGACAGTGTTCGATTTGCTATAAATTACGAAAGGGGATACTAAAGGCCGCTTTAGACGAGAAAATTTCTCGTACGTAAAATCTTAGCGAAAGCAGTTTGCCAGGGTAAAAGAAAGAAAAAAACGTTGTGGATTTATACCATAGCATCTTGCCCTATTGTAGCATTCTTGCTTTCACACTCTGGCACTACTGCTAATCGTAAGATTCATCGTAGCATAAATCCTGTCGTCTAAAGCGGCCTTTAGGCTAGTGGTTGATGGTAAGTTTCAACATACTAGCTGTTTGGGTAGAAATGAAAGCTTTTATCCCTGGTTGAGATTATATCCTCATTCACCAGGGAAAATTCCCGGTATCCCCCTGGCAAATCGAATACTGCTCTTAGAGATCCCACAATCTCTTTGAACAATTTTTCTTTCTTTTTTTACATTCTTTTCTTTAGTTTATAATCATTCGTGGTGTCCTCAAATCTTGCCACGTTAATTTAACTCATTTCCCGACGTTATGCAATGATGAAAACGTGCACAGCGACGTACGTCGAGATTTTAAAAGAATGTATATTTCTTTTAATATGGACTTTTCATTCTAAAATACATACTATTCTGTAACGATTTGACGTTTGACTGGTTGCGGAACACTAGGATTTGAGCCACAAAACAGTTTCAGAAAAAATATCCGAACACCGAAATAACTAAAAGTCAAAAACTTTTTTAAGGAATAAGGACATACTTTTCTTAAACAATTCGTTCCAAAAAATAAAAGATAATTTTGTTGATGCATGTCTAAAAGAAAATCATCGGGTGCTCGTTATCGTAAAGTCACTTTATAAATTCTTGAATTGGCGCACCCTTAGCTTTTCCTTTTAGTCATGCATAAACAAATTATTTTTTTTACTTTTACGTAGAAATTATTTAAGAAAAATATGTCTTTAAAATCTGTTTTTTTGTTGTTGTTGTTTTTTTTAGTTATTTCGGTGTTCGGATATTTTTCCTGAAGCTTGTGATTTGTGACCCCAATCTTTAAGTGTTCTACAAGCAGTCAAACTCCACATTTTTGCAGGCTAGTATTTATTTTGGGATAAAGATGTTCATATTAATATAATATATATATATATATATATATATATCAAAATTTATCAATAAACAGAAACATATGAAAGTAGCAATGGAATATTGTATTGCCACCCTACTTACGTCGCTGTTCAAAATTTTATTATTGTATGACATCAGGAAATCAAATTAACATTGCAAGATTTGAGGACAGCACGAACCATTCTGAACACTAAAGAAATGTCTGTAAAAAGATTTTAAAGACATATTTTCTTAAACAATTCGTACTGAAAACTAAAGAATAATTCTGTTTATGCATGATTAAAAAGAAAAACATGGGGCGTGCCAATTGAATAATTATTAAACTAGCTATATATAAGAGGGCGCCCATTCTTTTCTTTTCAGTCATGCATATACAAAATTATTCTTTTTAGTACGAATTGTTTAAGAAAAGTATGTCTATAAAAAGTTTTATTATTATTATTATTCCCGTTCACATTTCATCCTCACGTCCACATTTCGATACCTTCCAATTTCCTTTATTCCTCCTCTTGCAGAGTTTCAGGTATAAAACGAAAATCTGAATACAAAATAATTAATATATTGAAGAAAGAATTACAGAATCAATTAAAATCGTCATTTATAAAAGGACTAATTAAGAAATATATAAGTATAAAGAAAACATATATTTCTCTGTATCTGATAATCATTCTTAAACATCAGTATAAGCTCATTATTTACTTTGCTCCAAACATTGATTTTTAGTTAGTATTCAAACGTTGAACTCGCACACACAAAGAATATTAGGATTCTTTAAAGATCAGGTGCATTCGGTACACAAATATACCTGAGCCAAAGATGCCTAGAGGCTAAAAATAAAATTCAAATTCAAACAGTTAGAACATGTAGTTTTATAAACATTGTATACCAATTTGATTAATTGCGCACACAACTTAAAGAAAACTTCCACAAACATCTATGGCTCAATCGAGATTCGAACCGAGAACCTCGGGAACGCACGATTATCAAACCTGGCAAGAAAACTGGGAATTAACAAGTCCTCGGATAGGATCGCAATAATGATTGTAAGGGAGGTATAATAAAGAATAATACCACCCCATTTTCAACTAACTTCTGGTGGGCAATCACAAAACTTGTCACTAAAACTACATAATTGAAAAGAAAAAAATATAATGACAAATTTCCAACACACAGCTAAAATTTTACATCATACAAATGTGTTGTTTAACTTAGAAATATTGTGAGTATGAAAATGTTATGCCGGTACAATTATTGCGCTCTTGTAAAAAGTATCCTTCTTTCTGCCCCTATTAGTTTTCTCCTTTGCTAGAAGTTCGTGATTTCTCGACCCCAAGCATTCGCGATCTCTCGGGTGCATTCGGCTGTTCCTCAAATGCTGTCGGCAGACGCTTGTGGTGGGGGGCTCAAAATTTTGTCGACTTCCAAGTTCGAATCCCGGCTGGAATATGGATGTTTGTGAATTTTGCCGATCCAGGTGGTCAGGTTCGATAGTGTGGCAGTCTGGCGACGCAAGGATCGTGGGTTCGAATCCTACCTCGGGTATGGATGTGATTTTAACTGTGTTGTGAGAGTAGTCAGTGATGCAAGAACAAGTACACACAAGTATAATACACGTATAATACAAGTAAAACAAGTTGAACAAGTAATAACAGTCCGCTTAGGGCAAAACACACTTTAAAAAAAAAGTAACACAAAAAACATTGTACCCATTATTGAAGTACGATATGAACTTTGGTCCGTGGACGTTACATTTTGTTTTCCTACACTAAATTTTCAATAACTGACGTAACACGAAAAAGGTGGGGAAACCCCACTTCAATCAGATTGTATTTGATCTGAAAAGAAAATCATTAGGTAAGGATTACGTTTTCCTATGAATTAACTTAGATATTTCTTTCATTATAATTAACAACCGACATATATTTCTCGAGTAGGAGTATTCAACAATTTATTGTAATGTGTAAAAAAAAAGTAAGAAAACATGCCTTTTCACTTGCAAATCCCACAAAAAGCTATGCAGGTGTCCATGGAAGCGTCTTAACATACCGTAATTCAATAGCATGAATACAGGTACGGTCTTTAAACAATATGCGAACTATTAAACTAAGTGTACTAGTGGCAGTTATGGGGACGGCGTCGATGCAATGAAACGGTACGAGTGCGCATAATGTACAAGGGTGGAAATATTTTTAAGGTATTTGGTGTAAAGGATTGATCTAACATCGTTATTTTGCGCATAATTACCAGGTTCCAAATAAAATTACCATCAACATTTTGTACAACATCATTATAGTTAAATACGATTTATTACAACTGTGTTGTTTACAATACCGTCATAGGGTGGATGAGCCAGTTTCCGGCCAGTAGAGTTTGAAAAGAAAATTAACGCTTCTGATGAGCGTATCGCGAAACTGATGTTTCTAGTACATCGTTTCGATGTTCAGAAGAAGGTTGCGTTCTCATTCACCGTTACAAATTTTGTGTGGCTCAGTTATTGTGTTAAAGTGGTGAACACATACACTCAACATCCATTTTCTACATCGTTACTAGTAAGACGAAGTGCAGTTATGTATCTTATGAAGCTTTTAAAATTAACATACAGATGTTAACCATTGATAAAAGGTCTACACGTTGAAAGAGAAAAGTTTGTTAATCATAGTAGAAACAAATTGAAATATGTTTGTTGAATATTATTCCAGCTATTGCCTAGCTGGATTGCTGGAACAAAAGTTTGGCGTGGATCAAGTAGATGGCCATTATGGCTGTTAACTGGAATTAATGTTAATAATGCATGGCACCAGTTTGCGGCCACCAGAAAAAGTATCGCAGAATGGGCGAAGGTAACCAGTGTTCAGTTTTCAATCTTTACCTGAATTTAATTAAAACAAGCTGACAAGACTATCATACTTTATTTTAAAAAAACACACACACAGTAAGCGTAACAGTTTCAATGTTCAAACAACAGCTTCTTCAGACAAACACTCTCTGAACTTTAATCATTTGATTATGTGATGGATTTTCTGCCCGAAGGCAGGTCTTGACCTGAAGGTTCCTGGAAAGATGAACCGATGATGGTTTGCAATTGCTTTCCAACCGATGAATATGTAATAAAGACCGGACGTACAGTTTTACGTGGGCAAGGAAGCTTTTATGTCTCCACCGGGAATCGAACCCGGCACCCACTGATTACAAGGCAACGAGTCTTACCTAGCGATATACAGGTCGAAAAAAGGCCACTTTTTAAATTATAAAAACGGGAAAATTTGTTCCATGAGCCAAAAAAAATTGTTTTATTGATGAAATCGGTGTCCTTTGCTTTTCATCACGAATATTTACTACTAACCACATCTTATGCATTTCTTGTTTAGGTTTAGTAAAATTAAAGGTTCCGGATTGCCTGGTTATTAACAGTATTAATGAACAAGAATGCACTAAGGCCCTTAAGGAAGTTAAACCAAAAAAATCGAGTGGACCTGATATGATTCCAGCCTATATATATGTATATAAGGCATGCGCGGAAATATTGGTTAAGCCTCTTTGTAAAATTTGTAATTTAATACTAAAAACACAAATATTTCCAGACAAGTGTAAGCGAAGTAAGGTCTACCCAATATTCAAGTCAGGGAATCAAAACGACGTAGAAAATTATAGACCTATCTCCTTAATTAGTACGCCAGTAAAGGTATTTGAACATATATTCTATGGAAAGCTATATCATCATGTGTCTGTATCATCATATCATCATCATCATCACCTTATTTGTCTGTAAGTCAACATGGATTTATTCCCGGGAGATCTACATCGACTAATTTGGTTTGCTATACACAGTATATATCTGATGCTGTAAATTCTGGTGGAACTGTTGATGCAATACATTTTGATTTTGCAAAACCATTTGATAAGCTTGACCATTCTACCTTAATGAAAAAAATAGCTACATTTGGAATATCTAACGATTTATTGAAATTGATATTATCATATTTAAATAGCGAAACAATGTGTGATATATAAATGCGAAAATTCATATATTTATAAGGTAAAATCTGGAGTACCACAAGGCTCAAAATTGGGACCGTTACTTCTTTTAATACTAACTAATGATTTGCCGAAGAGGGTCAAATCTGCACAACGTATGTTGTTTGCGGATGATTTGAAGTTATATAAAGAAATAATTACTGAACAAGACAACGTATTGCTACAAATGGACATAGATAGCTGCTATGATTGTAGTAAAGAGAATAAGTTATATTTTAACTTAAACAAGTGTTGAACGATTACTTATTCTAGAAAAAGTCACGGTCCACTTTAATTATTCAATAAATGGTACCAGTATTGAAAAAAATACAGATTTCGGTATAGTCATGGACAATGTACGAGTTGTCATCTATATCCCATTTAATTATATTTTAAATGAAGGTTATAAATTATTAGGCTTTGTAATAAGAAACAGAAAGGAGTTTAAAAGTGTAGAAGTAACCATAACATTGTTTAATACATTAGTTAGAAGTAAGATTGAATATAATAATATTGTCTGGTTTCCAGGATATATTAATAGAATTGAGAAAATACAAGGTAATTTTTAAAAATATTTATGCGATAAGAGATATAGATCATCTGCATACGGAGAACGAATATCTTATAAATATTTATTAAATGAATTTAAAATGTGTACCTTGGAGAATAGAAGGTTTACTCAAAGTCAAATTTTCTTATACAAATTAATAAATTCGAAAATAGATTGTTGTCAGCTACTTAAAGCCTTGAACTTCAACACTAAGCGGGCAATTTTAAGCGCTAGACTTCCTCTCTATATACCAAAGTTTAAAACAATTTTACATAAAAATTCTTCCATGATGAGAATGTGTTATGAACATAACGAAATTATAAAAATAAATTACAACCTAGATTTTGGTATGAAAATAGAAGATTTTAAGAAAATGTATTATTTTATTTAGAAAACAATGGTAGAAATATTAAATGAGTATTAGGTAACAACTACAATGGTGAAGTTTCCATTATACTTCGTTTTGAAACTTAATTATGTGTGTTTAATACCGTTTCTTTATTATTCATTTAATTTCTAGAATATCATGAGTTTATAATCTATGTTAAATGTATACTATATTTATATATTCTCCTATGTACAACTTGTCTCTTCTCTAATATTTTTTTCTTATTTTTATTTTTAACGAAGTATATATTTATAGTCCAGTTATGTCTGGGCGTGTATGTGAGTGCATGTGTGCGAGTCTCTGTGTGTATAATTGTATTCTATTGTATTGTACTCTATTACCTAAATTTTGAGTTTGCAGGATGTATGTTAGGCAAAGTTGCTTATGTTTTCAGCATATATATAATACCTTACAATTGTAAAATGTATGTTGTTGTAAACACTGATTGTACTAGGTAACACCTATCTTCATTGGAGCAATTACTCTGTGATAGGCGAATAAATAAATATATCATAGAATCTACCTTACAACTTTTAAGTTGAGGACTCGACCAATTTATCTTCGATTGAATACGGTGCCTTGATATTCACGTTATAACTTTATTGGGATGTTCTTTCGTCCAAGTAAATATTATTTGAGTTAAGATGTAATCACAAATTTCACTAGCAAGATTTTCTGACGTAGTCCAGATCTAAGATTGTAGTTTTGAAAGTCTGTTACATCTGCATATGACTACTAACCTGATGCTGGAATATGCTAAAGTGATACATATTTATTGTTTTATATTTGTTTTTAAAGATCTTGTGTATAGTGAATTGTTTCGAAATACAGAAAATGTTATTGCCACCGCGACTCGAACCCTGTTCTCCCCGTTCCTAGGAGATTACTGAAACCCCTAAACTAGCACATCACAGCAGGCCACTGTGCATATGAAGTATCCCTACACATGCTTTATATTTTTGTAGCTCCATTTATTTCTTAGGCCCTATTTCTATTACAGCCATGCAGTGCAACTGGATCAAATGCCGAGGACGATATAGATAAACATATGCAGGAATTAAGTTGCGATGAAATCAACTTATCAATAGAAATTGTTAAACAATTACAAAAAATCTAGTCAGCACCGACAGAACTGTAAGTAATGGAAACCGCTTAGGGAGCGACAGAGAAATGAAGAAAGAGTCCTCTGAAAATGCTTTAACCGCCACCGAGAGTGTCCAGAAGACCAGAAACCTGGTTTGCAGTGAGTTGTTACAAAATATTTTATTTGGTATCTTCATATAAATGGCATGTTCCTTTTAGACTTTTAGTCAACTTTTGTAAACTGTGTGTTCAAAATTGGAGATTACAGAGAATGAAGTAACTTAACTTCTATTTAAGAAGTTTTCGTAAAAAAAATATATTTTGCTTTATAGCGGCTCTTGTTATTATTTCTCTTTAAACATTTACACCGAGGTGAACCTCTTCTTTCCCAAAATAAATTGATATTAAAGTACCACAGTAATATCAGAAGGTGTCAAGATGACAACATTGTACTGAAAACACCAATGAGCCTCTTGTTTTTCCCTGTACGCTTGAAATGTTATTTATTGCATACAAGATTGTTATTTACTTGATATTGTAGGAAATGTTCTTCAGTTTGTCTATCTTTATATAACATTATTGAGGTGATAGTGAAAAGGGCTCAGTGAAGCTAAAAGCTCTGTTAACTATACTTTTTATATATCTCAAGAATTTTACTGCAAACGCGTAATGATTGGACATTTTCCACCTAATTTCTATTCTTCAATTTACATTCATTTGTAAGGAAGTTATTTCCGTGAAATGAGTGTTTTTAACAGCTCAAAGTACCACGATAGAATGTTCCAGACGTTATGGAATTAAATTCTACGAGTAATGCAAAATTGGTTATCATGACATTAAGTATATTCTTACGATTTTAGAAAATGTCGCTAAGATATAAATTTTGCTGACTTGTATGCGACACACTATTAGGTTAGATTTGGTTGACAAAAGTTTGTTGTGATCTAAAACTTGTAATGAAATGCAATAAAATGAAACGTCCGTTCGTTTAATATTTACTAAGAATTTAACACAGACAAATCGGTTAGGAATAAAACTAACCTTTCCAGATGCAAAAGACCTTACGAAACGTAGAATAGCTTAATATTCTCATGTTTTAACTGTAGAATATTTATTTCGCCTAAGGGCTAGTTTTTCATTGTCTGGTTAAAGTTCAGGTTAGCTAGTAACTAACAGTTAAACTCTAACTGGTGGTTTACCCGTTTTTCAATGTCTAGTTAAGAGATAACCAACAGTTAAGTTGAGCAAACTGGTAGTTAAATTAACCCCTACTTCTTCTTCCAGTTAGAGCGTTAACTAGAGGTTTAAAAACCGTTTGGCAGGCAATTGCCACCTGTGAAAGATGTTGCATATGATTTCAGATTTACTCTCTTCCGATGAGGGTGATACAATTGCAGTAGAACGCATAAATTGAACTTCACGGTTCTTTACTAACATTTTCACGTGGTTTTTTTTTTCTACATTTTTTGCTTCAGATTTAGTTAGGTGCGGTACGAAAATTTTCGTTTAGTGTTAGGCGGGGCATGAAGTTGTGTTTATACTTCCCCAAAATGTAGAAGTTACAAGAATGTTGGAAGTGTGTGGCGTTAATACGCGAAAAATTTACTTTTGGAGCTTCAAAGAATATAAAATTTGCAGGAATGTAATATTTTCAATGTGTTGAAACATTGAAACGGAAAATATAACAAAGGTTGGAGTCACGGATTGGAAGTGTGAAGGAGCAAAAAAGTGTCTGGAAATGAGCTTTCGAGTTGTGAAAGAGCATATTGAATGAATGTTAAAAATCAAGTGCATCGCGTATAATTAAAAACATTTGACTTCACTACTCGACATGTGTCCGTAATTTTTCTAGCAAGATGCGTGTCATTCATAACATGAAGTGTGTGATCTTTCGTATTCTTCCGCATCTCGCCATATTTGTACGTCCTGATCAATTCGAGTGCGTATTTAACGAAATAATAATGACCCATATGATTTCAAAACCCTTTTTGGATTGCTAGTTGTTGCTAGGTGTTGTGTGTGAATTATTTACAAGAGAATGAGTAGTGTAGGGCGTACATATGTATCAATAGTTGATGGAAGCTGTGGTTCCGAAAGTAAAGGATATCCGTATGATTTCGAGACAAACTCATAATATTCATCAAATGATAATGAAAATAGACAATAAAACATAAACGATAATCTTTTCTTGATGACCCGCAGCTTCCACAAGTTATTGACCCATGTGTACAAACTATATCACACATTACCTTGCAAATAATTATTATTGGCGCTTCTATAAACTCCTAGTGACACTTAGCAAAATGAAAAATGGCACAGGAAGTTGTGTCACTATTATTTCGTTAAATATTCAATTAAGTTGGTCAACACATGAACATGGCGGAGTGGGGGACTTCTAATGGCGATACTTCGTCCTACTGGACATCATGTCGAGTGAGTGAATACGATTATTTAAATGAGGTTAGATTATTCTGTGGGGTATACGAGTTGCGCATGACGTTTAACACATACTCCATATGCTCATCCCCGACACGCAAGTAGCTGAATAGTCCTAAGTACTTTTCGCTCTTTCAATCTCATTTCATAATTCCATTACTCAAAACTTCGTTATATTTTGCAATTCAACACTTCCATTTACGTTGGAAATGTTTGTTAGATTTGTGTTGCAAATTTTAGATTTTTTTTGCGAGACATTAAGTAAAGTGTACCCAGTAAATAAGCCTAATGGATTCAAGATGATTAAATATTCCATTACCTCACTTCGTGAATTATTTACAAGGGAATGAGTAGTGTAAAGCGTACACATTAATCAGTAACTGGCGGACGCTGGAGTTCCAAAAGTGAAGTTTATCCGTATGATTATGAAGCAAAAATCAATATTCGTAAAACTATAATGAAAAATAAATAAATAAAATAAAATCATTAAACATTACTCCACTTCATACCTTATCATATTCCTTTCTCCTTTTGAGCTGCTGGTAGCAAAAAAAAAAAAAAAAAGTTAAAGCATTCAATTTCCTGAAGTACATTAACTTCGCTGACCACCTGTAGTGTGTATTCCGATCATTGTGCTATGAAGAATATAATTACAGAATTCTCCTATACCATTCAATGGTGGTGTAACCCCTCAAAATTCTCGGGTGCATATCCCAACTTTAAAGCTTTTAAGAAGTCAATAAAAAAAACCTCCAAAATGCTACTTACACGCACCAATTTTAGCTATATACTCCCAAACTGAAAATCTTAATTATTTTCAGTTGTATCCGAGTGAGAAAAACTCATCTATAAGTCGAAGAAATTTGTAAAATTCAATAATTCCAATAACTGTATTTCTTGCTTGCAATCGCGCTCGTTTTCCTAGAGGTACTTCTCATCTTCGACTATAAGTTCCGCTTTGCTTTAGTTCATGGGCCGCAAAAAAAAAAAATACACGAGAAGTAACTTCCCCAACGTGCCTAGAAGTGTTGAAATCCCAAATATATCAGTTTCCTCAGTTTCGGGTAATGAAAGTGAAATAGCGAAAAATGCTAGTGATTACTTAGCTTCTTACGCGATGGAGAACCATCACATGCAGCACAACTTAAACCCTATGTACATCGCCTACAATAAAAAATATCGAACCTGACTTTAACTAACCCTCTTCCCTTGACCGAGATACTATCCGTGTTTTTTGTAGTAAAATATGTGTCATTCATAACACGAAGTTTCGCTATAACTCTGCATTGTGTTATGTGTATTACATGTTGATCAACTGCGCATTTAACGAAATGATAATTGCATATAGCTTTACGTAGCACGTTTTGAACCCGGTTTGCCAGTAGGTGTTCTGGTAATTATTTGCAAGAAAACTTTGTAAACTTTATTTTGCCCGTGCCATTTTAGTAACTTTGAAATCGGCCCGTCACGATTATGAATGTGAAGCTAGTTAAAATTAACATCCATACCCAGCCGGGATACGAACTCGGGATCTTCAAGTCACTGATTTAGTGCCCCAAAGCACACGGCTACCAGGTCGCCTGGTAATTAATTATATGTAAGGGAAGAAGTGGGATAGAGCGTGCATATGGCGCGGAATCTGCGCGCCACAATGTGAAGTTTATATCTTATTTTCCAGTGTATAAGAATATGCGGGCCAGTAATCTACAACCGTCACGTCTACGTATTTTTTAGGTAGTAACTCACTCTTCAAAGATTTGTTTACTACATAATTTCTTTATTCCGCATATCACTTAATGCAATCTAACCTTCATATTTCTTAATTCAGAAACTAGTTAATTTGGAACGTATTTTGTTTGTGATTTACTGTGCTATCCTCTATTCTACTGTTTACGTAATTCCTGAAAAACTCTCTAGATGGCGAAATAGTAGAATCCCATTGCCAACTGTTGTTCGGTTCTAACTAACCTCCAATTAACTAACCATCAGTTAAAAGGCAATTGAAAAACGAGTAACAAAACTAAAGTTTAGGTTAACTTTAACTAACAGTTAGTTAACTGCAAGTATAACTGGACAATGAAAAACTAGGCCTAAGTGAATATAATTTTAGTTCCTCCTAACCACATTGGTTTCCCTAGCAGGATTTTCTGAACTTCTCGAGAACTGAGATCATAATGTAATTTGAAAGTCAGTTATATCTAGCCCTCACTACTAACCATTTTAACTAATATTAACCCGCAGCAGGAATATGTTACAATCTTATTGACTTCAATAAATTGTATTGATTTTATTTTTATCAATCTTTTGTATAGTGAACTGTTCCTCTCATATGTTTTATTTTTCAGCTCAATTTATTTCTGAGACTTTACTACAGTCATGCAGTGCAACTGGATCAAATAACGAGGACAATGAAGATAAACATATACAGGAATTAAGGCACGACGAAATTAATTTATCGATAGAAATTATTGAACAATTACAAAAAACTTTAGTCAACGCCGACAGTACTGAAAGTAGAGGAAACCGCTCAGAGTGTGACAGAGAAATGAAGAAAGAGAAGGTATCTGAGAATGCCTTAACGGACCGCGGGGAGTGTCCGGGAGACCAGAGGATTGCTTTGGAAGTGAGTTGTTAAAAATATATTGTTTATTTGTTAGCTTCATATGTATGTCATGTTCTTCCAGTTTTCTTCAGTGTATTGTTGTTGACGTTTCTGCGTTCATATATGTCATGTGTTACAACTAATTGTTACTTAGCAGGCGCTGTAGAAAACGTATTTTAGTTTAAGTATCTCTATATAAGGTTTTGATTTTCCATAATTTTGAACGGGGCTAGTGGTGTTGGAAGCCGTGTTAAACTCAAGTCTTTTTAAACCTGTTTCTTTCCTCAGGCTATAATTCCGTAAGTGTAAGTATTACCCAAATTTTAATTCTTCAATTTATATTCATTCGTAAGACGTTTTTCTCGTGAAAGGTTTCTTCAAGAGCTGAAAATAGCACAGTAGCAAGTTTCAAAAATATTGAAACTCGAATAATTTCACTACTGTGCAGTATAGTCTTAAATTATACCAAGCTAGAAATTGACCTTCAACACCTTTGAAATGTTGTTGTTTATGAAGAGATTAAGCTGATATTTAGTTTGCAGTTCTAAGACATACATAAACGGTATTTTAATTACTGCCATCAGCATGTACTTAACATCCTAAGTTTACCCGTTGTTTGTACAACGAACCACACATCGGGATTATCAATAAGGGAAACTTTTTGTTTTAATAAAACGGTCCTAAGTTTGTCAAGGTAGTAACCGACCATTTTCTGAAGCAACCAGAGGAAACCTGGGCTTGACCCGAACCCACGACATCTTTCTCTGCAAACAGCAATATTCTACGCTTCTTTGCGAGAGGCTACAAATTTACGTTAAAACCGTATAAAATTCCTGCTCTGCAAGAACTTACATCGGGGGATGTAAATTTTATGAACGAAAGTTAAGTGTATGCTGAAAAGATTTATCCTAACCATACTTTTTAGATAAAGATTTAAAGATTCTTTCCACTTGCTTGTCTACGTCAATATGTAAAGCAGATATTAGAGTTCAGAAAAAAGGAATGTGCTCAACGTGGAATTTTTACATCACGAAAATAATTTAGTAGAGTGCGTATGTAGCAGTGATTGTAAAAAGCCTTATATTTTAGTCATTGTTAATTGTAAAAGATGCGTGAAAATATTTTGAAACCTTTTTTTGCCGAATTGAGTTTAAGTGAAGGTAGTTTCGTGCCTTGTCATCACGACACTACAAAGTATGGCCGATATTTGCTTGAACGCTGTTTAGGAATATTTCGACAATACAACCATCCTCCGACAATACATATGCCTCCCGGTTCTCCGATCTAACTACCTGTGTTCATTATCTCTGTAGAATATTAAATGATAAAGTGTTCAGGACAAATCCACACACTTTAGAAGAACTGTAAAGTAACATCTGCTGCAATATTGATTCCAGTTCTCAAAGGAAATAGAAAAGGTTATGGTTACTTTCTAAGGAGATGGCAGAATCATGTGGAGAATTAAGGTAGGTAGTTCCAGGATATCCTTTCATGACATAGGTGACAATACCTTGTAAAAAGTTAGTAATTGTTTATTAGCCTGTTTTGATTAACATAAATCGTATTTTGCTGGACAATCATTCTTGTATAGCAAATATTCACTGCACAGTTGCGTTTCCTGCAGCACTCTTGCTTCTTAGATAATCCGTCCACCAAATATTTAAAAGAGCGAAGTCGTGACTTATGGTTCGAAAATGGGCCACGTGTTTATCAAGACTGAACAAAATCCAAAATGTTGGTATGTCAGATCACGTATAATGCTGTTATTTTGATCCTTGATTGTCTTGTATGAGTTCAGGACAACAATCACAGTAGACTCTGTAATTATTTATTATTTGTTGCTGAAAGGAACATCAAACCTACAAACTTCACTACATGTCAGGGAAATTTTTTTAGAGATCATACAATCTCGCCAGAAGCTATTTGCTTTGGGGGACAATTCCATTTCTTTCCGATTATTCATGGTGTTGTAAAAGTTGAAAATTCATAACTTTTAACATTGTAGAGATTTTTTTCTCTGAAATGATTTTCGAGTAATTATATACATGCTTCACAAAATGTATTTGGAATAAAAAGGTTCAGGACATCAGAAACAACATTGAAGTGCCGAACCAATCTCGTAACCTTACTTTAATATATTATTACTAAATTCTAATGCTAATATTAACATGATTGTCTGCCTATATTCTAGGTATTTAACTCAGAATCAGTGTTCTGGTTTGTACCACCATTTATTTCTAATTGGCTTGCTTTTTTGTTACAGCGGGCTTCTTCTACTGCACCGAATCCCGAACAGAGTATAGATCAGTTTGTGAAGGGATTAAGCCCTGATGAGGTTGATTTATCGATAGAGATTTTTACAGAATTACAAAAGGCTTTGCTCGATGTTCATGGAAATGAAAGCAGTGGAGACTGTTCAGAGATTCATACGGAGGCGAAAGAAGAAAAGGAAGCAGATAGTGCAACAACTGATTTTAAAGAGTGTTTGGAGTTGCTTGTAAGTTGTTCCAAAATATTTTATTGGGTATTTTTTCTATCAATTCATTTTTCTTTCAGTTTTCTTCTGTGCAATTGTTATTTTATGTACATTTCTAAAAGGTTTGTCTTATTAATATCCTTGTTTTCTGGGTACCTTTGTGGAACCTCCTTTGATTAATCTCTTTGTAACAATATGATTTTAGAAGTACTAAACGTTGCTTGCTGGTTCTAAAAATTGTGTCGATCTTAATATTTTTCAAGTTGAGTATTACTTTGAAAAGCCTTAAATTAAATCACAAGATTTGGAAATCTTTTAAATAATTGCTTGCTTTCTGTTTATATATTTTAAATATTCAAACCAGTGATGTAAAATTTCTAGAAAAATTGAACGTCGGAACAAGAGAAGAAAAAACAGGGTGTTTACTTTTTCATGCTACTTCGAGAAAACTTTTTTTAAATACTATTTTGGGACATCTAACATTATTTGATCATAAATAAATAGTTAAAATGTTAGTTTTTTGGTACCAATATGCATTTGAAATAATAAAATCTGTATTGAGACTCGCATAAACAAAACTATCTTCTATAAATAAATACTCAATCGATTCCAGCTTGCAGCCAACGTTAATCGGATCTTTGTTATATACTCATCTATATTTTATTAGCTCATATTACCAAAATCTAGAGAGACATAAAATATAAAGTGTGAGTTCCACAAATTTTTGTTGAGAATTTACGAATCCTTAAGATGTTGTAAGAACGTTGAAATATTTTAGATTCGTTAAATTATTATCTAAAGTTTATGAAAATCACAAAATTTGCGCTAACTTGTGAATATTCGTGATGATTTAGCTAAAAAGAATCCCAGTTGTTTTTCTTTTTCCCTCATGGAAAAAGAATATTATTTCCGGTTTCTCCCAGCCTGTACATCACTAATTCAAACACTAGTACAATGTATACTAAATTATAACGTTTGTCTACGATATTATATTTTCCAAACGCCGTGAAATAGCTACCAAAATGTAAACGAAAATTAAAATATCGAATAATTTCCCTGAACTTAAATCCAATACAGTAAATTTTTACCTTTCCCATCCGGAAAACATATTTATAGCTTTCGAACAAAAATATCACGAGGGGTATAATACTTATGATTTTGAAAACAGTGGCATTTTAAAAATATATCTAAAATGACAGCCCTGTTTTACTAGGGTAGTTCGTCGGACTCGGACTGTCCGAAGTCCGGACATTTTAGTGTCAGAGTCCGATAAAATGTCCGGACACTCCGATTTTGGAAGAAAACGTATGTTGAAAAGGAACCTCCAGTTTTTGTTTCTTCATCAATGGGCTTCTGTCTGTACTCTGTAGGGTCTTCGCTAAAATCCGATACTGAAAAAAGTCTGGTTCCTCTTCTCTTCCACTCCCTTCTTCTTTCACTCTTCTTTTGTAGTGTAATTGTAATCGCATGCTCCCTTCAGGGAAATGAAAATGTCGAAGCAAAGTTGAAATTTCCGTTACAGCATAAAATGACTAAAAAATAGGTGTTCGGTACACATGCATACATCACCCCATCCCCCTGTTTCTCAGTTATTGCTAACTCCCAAAAAAATTATAGGTGCTAGAAATCTTTTTTTAATCCTGTTGAAAAACGAAAGCTACTATTGACAAAGAACTCCTCCCTTTCCGTTATGCGTAAAAGAGAAACTGATATTGTTGGTGAATAGCAGCTTCTTTTTCAAAGACAAACCGACGGAACATTGCCTTTACTCAAAATGAGACACCACAATGCAATAGAAAGTGAATAACATTGTTCTAGAATAAGGGATGAAACATGAAATAACAGAAGCACTTGTGTCCCAAGATAAGAAAGAGTTTTGTTTTCTGTGAGTGTTAACAATAATTCAACACATATTTTTTTTTTCCTGCCCACGTTTGATCATTTGCTCCAAGTTTTATTTTACTGCCTTGTTTTGCTGTGGCGTGGTAGAGAGAGAGAGAGATTGTTTACTTTCCATCATCCACAAGGGAAGCGTGGTAAATTGAAAGTTATAATTCGAACCTGGGAAATCTGTTTTCGTTTCTTGAGAAAGCTCCCGACAATGAAAGCGAAGTAGTTGGTTATTCATCTACCATCTCGCATAAGTTGTCGGAGTTTGTTGGACCATGGCCCACCCCACAGTTCTATTAGTCCTGGTTGAATCAATTGTTTGTTGCTTTTTAGCAATCACTGCCAACGCGAAACAACCTTCTTGACAGAGGCGTCCTTTAGGAAGGGAAGGGGGCAATTCCCCACTAGGTTTGAGAATATAAACACAAAAACGTAAAAAAAACTTATCAGAAAAGACAAGTCAAACCGACATAAAAACACACTGAAATGTAATGAAAATGCTATTCTTTTTTTTCAATTTCGATTTTTCTAGGAGTTGAGAACACAATTTATAACTAAAACAACTGCTTGTAACGCGCTAAGCAAGTTAATGGGTCTGTTGTAGTAATTAATTTGGCGCCGATCTCACAAAAAAATCGAAAATGACTTTAAGGAGCCTTTTTATTTTTTACTTATAGTTAGTTTTTATGTCGGGCGTTTTATCTTCGTGTCTGTAAAGAAGTTTATATATATGTACTCTTTCTTTCGTGTTGAAGAATAATTCTGCATTACGTCTGTATGAAGCTGCAATAGGATCGTCGAGAAACCCTGTGCGATGCCTGTTCAACATTAACTCGACTTATCAAAGGTAGTGATTCTCAAAGGGTGTTCACTGGCACACTAGTATGCCGCGACATTTCTTGTCTGTACCGTGCCGCGAGAACACGAATATTTTTTATTAAAACGATAAAATAAAGGAAAAGTGAAGTATAAATTTAATATCTTTAAGAACGTTATTTATTAATACAAGAGGAACAGTACATTGTAAGTAACAGATTGGAATTCGTAAAATTGTTGAGTTAGTTCTCTTGAGGATATTGAGTTAGTTCTTTTGCAATTTTTAAAATAATTTGTTTTACTTTTATTTCGGGTTTGTCTCGGTGTTTTGTTAATTTTCTACTCACTTGTTACGTTTGATTGCGTGTACTAAGTGGCAGCAGCGTAAACCACAGCAGTGTGTTTTTTCAGACTGTGCTTTTGAGAATTATAATATGAGAGTTAGTAGGCCTCTTTTGAGGTTTTCTTGCCTCTGCATTTCTGAGTCGTTTGGCTCGGGATATGACTGAATTTGGTTTGTAGAATTACCATAATCAGTTTGTAGAATCAATTTCAATTTTATCCGTTTTTTTTATATTTCTCCCTGGATGTGTAAATATATATTGGTTGGATTGTATATATATATATAGGTGGGCAGTCTTTGTTTCGTAACTCAGAGCGCCCAAAGCCTATATGTTGCGGGAGACAAAATTACCAAGTAGGCCAGATTAAAACGTCTTCTTTATATTAATTTGTAACGTAATTTTATGTTCTAATTTTTGTTTACGTTTGAGAAAATTTCACTTCTGAAGGTGAGTCAGTGTGGGGTGTTATGTCTTTTGGAAGTCGAATTTCATTTGTCTAACAAGTTCTGGTTTTCCTGAAAAGGCGTGGTGGCTTTAAGGAAGACCTTTGCTTTTTAAATTTTTGTTCATAAGTTTTGTCTCCCTGAGAACTGAAATTATTTTGTTCAAAGGAAGTCCAGTTCTGTTGTCTTTACTCTGGTTTCCCCAGTTTTGTGAGTTCAATGTGTGTGTGGTTTTTTTTTGTTGCATATTTCGATATGGAGATCATCATTATAAGAGTTTTCCCGCCGAAATTTTTACTTTGCCTGTAACATCACGCAAAATGTCGTGAGTTAGTTGGTTGAGTTCTTGTAGTTTTTGTTACCCAGAAGATAAAGCTGTTTTTCTTATTTCGATGAGACTTCATTTACTGAATCTCTTAATTTTACTAGACTGTCTTATTATCAGTGGATGTAATATTTCTGCCTCTAGCTGGACTTGAATCCGGATTGTTTAGTGGTGTCCTCCTGAAGACACTGAGCTCAATATGATATGTCCATAGTATAGAGGGCTGCAGTAATCGACTATTTATTCTTGTCATCTGAAATTTTTGTCACTGCCGATCCCCACTGACTCTAACGAATATGTCTTCTGTTCTGAAAAATACTGAAGAATTACTTTTGGTCATCAATTTCCGATGATCGCCTCGTTGATGATTTGGCTGAGGAGCGGAAAGAAGTTAAGAAAAATCTATTGACGATCTCTTTAATCAATGGCGGTGGGTGCTATTGTTTGTCCGTTGCGCAACACCTCCTTTCTTAAAATTATTTATTTTTTAATTCAATCACTCTTAAATATAGAATATGTAATAATATTCTACCCCTCGGAATTCAAAAAGCCCGTAATTTCCTTTAGGAAGAGAAATAATACTTCACAAGTTCACAGTTTAATCTTGGTGTTGTAATCCACACGCACACGCTTTAACGCCTATCTCGCTACATAGCGTTCCCCTCCAATACATGTTGGATTGGCGTTTGTAATACAATTAGTACAGGACTTGAGACGTTGGGCGCGCCTAGTGCAAGCAGAACGTTTCTGCTCATTCCTCTCCTCCTAGTTTGCATTGCTTCCACAAGGTGGCATTTGTGGCGAGAAAGCGACAAGACCTCCCACGCTGCAGAAAGGTCTCTTCGCTTACTCGCAGTTTCTGTGTGTGTGAGAGAGAGAGAAAGAAAGAAAAAGGGCGTGTATGTGGCTGTGAGCATTTATATATATACAATATATGGATGTGTGTGTGCGAGCATGTATATGTTCCTTCATACTTTCAACAAAGAAGTTACCACAGAATGCTGAATCTCGCGCGCGGCTTTTTGGATATTGGAGTGACTCCTTAGTGTCGGAAGATAGACGCCATAGCAAATATTTAAACTCGTATGCCTACCTCCAGTCTGATCCAATGTGGAGCAAACTTCCAGTTCTAACTCAAGTTTATACGCTTCTTATCGCTGTGCGACCCGTTTTTTATTTAAGTTTTAAATCTTGAGTTTTTCGTATAATAGTATACCGTATTCTGTATATATTAGAAAATACTGCAAATAATATTTCCTTGTTTTTGCAAGAATTAAGTCCTGGATTAAAAACACAAGCCACACAGCGATATAAAGCGTAAAAAGCTGAGTTAGTACTAAAAATTTGTCAATATTGGTTTAAACTGAAGGTGAGCAAACGAGATTAAGTGTCCTCTTTTCTTCCTGTCTTCATATATTCATGAAATTTTTGGCAGCATCATTAGTCAGTCCAATATCGCTTTTAGACAGAGGTCATTGCGGGCAACTCATGTCACTTTAGTCGCGAAATCATAAAGCTATTGCATTGTATCGTCCTATTTCAGTGCTGTGTATTTGTTACGCTCATTAAGTGAACCTAGTTATAAGGAAACCTGCTTTTATAAATATAAAAATGTAATATTTTGTTCTCAAATTTGCAAGGCGTGTGTACTTTTTTCTCGTAGTCCCCAGTCCCCCCCCCCCTATTTTATATATTTTATCAAAATATTTAAAAAACTAATAGCACTATCAAAAATGTAAGTTCATAGCCCACTAGAGTTTATAAATTAACATGAAATACAATGGACTGAGATCTCGAATTCTTGTCCAGTGATGAGTAATACGTTTTCAAAGATTATGATATTATTTAATTTAAGCCTGAGCACTCATCAATCAACAAGATTTCGAGCTCATTGTCCATTGTATTTCATGGTAATTTCTAAGCTCTAGTGCGCTATGAATTTACATTTGTGATTGTGCTATTAGTTTTTGAAATATCTTGAACAATGTTCGAAGTTAGGGGGGAGTGTGGAGCAAGGAGCCCTCTTATTGGAACTTCCTGTCCAGAAGCGTAAATACTTTCTTTGAACATAACGAGGATTTTATTCAATGTATGAATAAGATAGTGAAGATGGAGGAAGAGAAAAATTCAAACACAATCCATTGCCGTGAAGTACTCAAGAAAACACCTATTAGCAGCCATTTTAATTTCTGGACTTCATTTTTTTTAGTAAAATAATGCTTCTTGTGGAAATTTTGTTTAATCAACTTCAAAATCGAGAAATTGACCTTTCCTTGGTACAGAGGGCTATTTTCCACTTTGCTTTAAAACAAATATTAGGCATATTAAAGACCAGCTTGATGATTCGAGTGAAACAACAGAAAATACAAACACGGTATCAAAAGGGAGAAAGAGTGAAAGAATGGAATGGGCAAGGGAAGCAAAGGAAGTATGCGATGGGATTACTTGCGAAGCAAAATCCTTACATTCACATGGCACGTTATGGCAGCCACGCTGGTTATTCCAGAGAGATTTCCGAGTTACTTTTGCAATTCTGCAAAACAAACTGGAGAAATTATGTTCAATTTACACATTTCTTGACAAAGAAAATCTCTTTGTCTTCACGAACTGTCTTCAATCCACTCGGCAGAAGAATTTCGATCAATGTCAAAAGCTGTGGGTTTGTTCGACTTAATAATTCAAAATAGCTTCGAGAAAACGTTTAGTCAATCTTCAAAGTTTCTAAAACTGATATTAACAATACCAATAACAGTGACTCTTATTTCCAGTCACGAAAAACTGTGACAAACTGTCAAATATTTTTCTCAATATTATAGCTGCGACATTTTTTTCTAAGTTTTCTCAAAATCGTAACTAATTGATTTAACGTCCCTTTATTTGAAAATCTGGTCACTTCTTCTTTTATGCGTCTGTTACGTAATCACACTCTACGTTGATTGATTGTGACTGATTAGCTGCCCAATCCTCTCTCACATAGTGAAAGTGTAGGCCCGCAGCCAGGGCGTTGGATGAGCCCCTGTAAATTGTCCTTGCCTCAATATATATATTTAATTTTTGCATGTTTCGTAAGCACTTACCTAATTTTTCTTGACCCCCTACTCTTTGTGCCTGGCGGTGGGACTGAGTGCAACACCCAATGGAGACAACCACCGGCCGCCACTGTATTTAATGATTGCTAAAATAAAGCAAAGATATATTACTGCTTTTCATCTGCTGTAACGAACACTTTACAAAAAGTTGACATTTAAAATGTCCTTATTTTTATATCAGATATAAGTGTTACTTGTTTTAACTAGATTATGTTAACAGTGTAGAGATGCCTCTGAATCGCAACGTACAGAGATTCTGCCAGAATTTTCAGCTTTGGAGGGTGTAAAGTCAAAATTGGAAGTGCATAGGTGGAGGTTTGCACGTTTTCTGTCGATTTTTGACCGTAATTTTTTAAGTTCGGGATGCTCTTGAGAGTTTGCGGGGTGGCACCCCCCTCCACAGGGAGAGTCTGGTGAAATCACTGATTACGTATATGCAGAGTATGAAGTAAAAACTACGCTTGGAAATAGGTAGGATGCGTCAAGTGATATATCCTACCTGATTTTGCCCCCACCCCAAGTAAAAAGTACAATGACGCCACTGCTTTTTGGACATAATAAAGAAATAAAGTAAATGCTCTTCTATTCCCCAGCCTTCACACAGAGATCTCTTAAAATCAATAGATTACTCTTATTTACCAATAGTATGGACTAACTAAATCAACACTTCCTTGTCAGTTTTTTTTAAGTGTGAACAATTAATTTATAAGATGTTATTATCATAATTTTTAATATGCCTATGCATAATTTTACAATCTCTATACGTATATAGAATTGAAAGTGACTATGTTTGCGTGAGCATCACGCCACAACGGTTTGACCAATTTGAATTATTTTTCGAACATGATCAGGTATTAAATCCGTATACGAAGTTATCCTGTCAGTCGTTATCTTGGATTCAAAATGACCGTCCAAAAACCAGGTTCCACACCGTTTCAACTAGAGATACGAAATTTGGTATGAAGGTGTACCATCAGGAGTAGGTCACGATAATATATAAAAAAAAGTCTTCATCTTGATCTAAAATGTTCGATCCAAAACGCATTTACCAAACCACTGAAACTAGGGAAACGAAATTTGATATGAAGATGTATCATCACGAGTAGGTTACAACAAATGGGGCAAAACTTCCCTATGAGGCGCAGGGGTATGAGAGAATATCTGCACCATGGGGGTGCAGTCCCCTAGAGAGTCTAGTTACGATAAAGGGGGTGCAGCACTCCAAAACTCCGCAAGTTGGGGGCGCAGCCCGCCAAGGGGAAGTGACTATTCGGTACAGTTCCGATTACTGTTGCCAACTTTATTCACGCCGCACCAGCGGGCGGGCAAATAAGAAAACTTTCTCTATGGGTTGCATCCCCGCATAGAGGATATGGAGGAAGATTTGCACCATGGGGGCTCAGCTCCCTGGAGAATCTAGTTACGATAAAGGGACTCAACCACCCAAAACTCTCTAAGTTAGGGGCGCAGCCCGCCACGGGGAAGTGAGTATTTGTGACAGTCCCGATGACTGTTGCCAACACATTTTATTCGCCCCGCTTCAACGGGCGGGCAAATCAGCTAGAGACGTATATATATTTAATAATAATTGTTATTAAAGTAGTTAAATAATGTAATTTAGTGTTTAAGTGAGTACGTTCGATCGCAGGTCCGAGTCCGATTTCGGACAGTCCGACAAAATGGTCCGCGGATTCGGACTTTTTTTAGAAATCCGAAAAAAGAAGTCCGAAGTCCGGATCTGAACAAGCCTGATTTTTACTACTGATGATTTTTGTTCGAACCACTGCAAATTATTCCTTATAAATTGAGTGCCAATATTCCTTATTCCTTTATGTATACAGATAATTATTATAAAGAAAGTAAAACCCACGAACATAATGTGAAGGACGGAGAAATAAAAACAACACCACAAAATGTTATTATAGTTTTAAGGACATTTTAGGTTAACAAGAAGGGTCGGACAATAGAAAACGATATTAACATTTTGCTTGCATTCATAAACACTCTGTGTGCGTTTTTCATGGCTCTGAAGAAGTTTGTTGCCTCACCGGAAGACGGCTCTGACATCGATAGCTTATTTTTAACATGTTAATAAATTCAAGTTTATGATTAGTTTGTAGTGTAACATTTCAGTTAACACGAAACGCTCAACCAAGTGCAGTATCTTTAAGAAATAAGCTGTTCCCAAAGACTTCTACCGGTGGTACTATATATTTCTGTACGTCAGGAAGAAATGCATTTAAGATGGCTTGCCACTTCTTTGTATCGTCCGCGTAAGCACTCTCCATAACCAGTGTACAGCAACACATTCGTGAGCGTATTGTAGACATCCACACAAGGAAGGAAGCAATAAATAAAGTTATCTAGAGAATGTATTCTGATATTGAGGATCGTGTATTCTGGGAAATTATGTTTCCATGGCTGAGACCTACATTCACATTATATCACTCACAAAGTAGAACATATTTGAGTCAATTAAAAAGTGAACATGATATTCCAAACATTTCACCCTGAATGTAAATTTAGAAGAACTTAACTTGTTGTATTTAATGGTTTTAACTCTGGAGTACAATCAAGAATGACACCTCAATTTATGGAGCATCAGAAATATATATAATCTCAATCTCTACGCTGCGCTGCTAGTCGCTTTAAATTCAAAAGCACACATTGCAGGTAGGATAGCAAGGTTCGGGCTCATATATCAAGTGATTAGATTGTCTCTAAATTCTTGATTTTCCATACATATTTTAATCTACACCATTATTTCTACAAATTGTTATCCTATCAACCTCGTATGATTATTCTAGGCGATGGCTCAGTATCTGAGTAATAATTTAAGTTTGTTTTGATATTCCTGCCGTCCATTATATTTTCATTTCGGTTCCCTGCAATCCTTGCCATTCTCTGGAAGGATTATTTCGCAAAAAGTACTGTGGCTTTGTTTACAGATATGTCAAACACTTACACGGGTTTATGGTGATGCATGGATTTTGCAGTTTGTTATCCGGTTACATTTGACAAGGAATTCCAGAGTTTCATAAGTAAACGTGCATTGTGTTTTACTTTATTCCTCTTTTAGTTTACGATAGTAAATGCTTCTGTACTGATAAAAATTATCGACGTGTAAAAGGGAGTACGTTGTCAGTACCACCTCAATATTTGAACTACTTCAGCACATACGGGTGCTGCCATCTTCGAATTGGAATTGTATGTATAAATTTCTACATATAAGTTCATTCGTTATTTCTACCTTTCGTTTCAGGACTCACATCCTTCTACTGCGAGTGAAAATGATGGGAGTCAAACGGGAGATAAACTTCAAAATAAAAAACATTTGTATTTGACAACGTTGGGGATTGCTGAGGACAAGAAATACAGAAATGAGTCAGTTGTAGCAACCAAGGAGCACGTCACTGAATGTGATCCATTCAATTTTGTTGAGTCGAAGCAACATGAACACATATCTTCCAAATTAAACGAGACTACAGAAACTTATCCTTTCCAAAACTCGCATGTGAAGAAAGAACTGGATTTGGGACTTTTGGAATCGGAGGGCTACTCTAAAATAAGTGCGGAGCAATATGCTACGAAAACAGAACCATCTGAATATTTACGCTCCGCTGGAGATCCTTATGTCCAACCAAAATTTGAACTTCGTTGTTTTCCTTTAAATAACTACAAAGAAGAAGACGAATGTAAGGAAACCTCATTGAAATTGTTTCCTCAGTCAAAGAACGAATCTACATCTCAACTTAATACTGATCACTCAACAAATTTAGAAACATCACTTCTTTCACAGACAGATACTTTCGCCGATGCAAGTAATCCCGTAGCGGAAGTAAAGAAAAGTAAGTCCATTAATGCTGCTTTTGTTTCCAAGCCTCCTAAAATCCTATTTACAACTGGTTCAACATCTCTTGCTTCATGCGACCAGAAAATTAAACGCCTGAATCCAGTTGTTGTTTTGAGGCATATATCTTTCCCTATGACTGGAGGAACGATCAACATAAATTCCGTCCGGACAACAGAAACGGAGCCGCGTAGAAGACATGAAGAGAACAATCAGGCAGTAAAAATGACAAGGTATGCTAATTACAGATTTATAATAAGTAGATTAATCAATTTTAATTAAATAGCATCATATTCCATGCAAAATTCATATTCTATATTTCTTGATTTACTTGACATATTTTACATCTGTATCCTTTTTTCTCTGAATTTCACCTCACATATTTTACGGCATCCTTATGAATGCGTTTCATTCCATAAAGCAAATAATATGTTGCTATATTCTTAATTTCGATTTCTACATTTTCTGTACCGAACAAGACACGTTAACGTTATTTCCAGCAAACCGTGATTAGGTTTGTCTAAACCACCACACCCACACCCAGTTGGAACAAAGTATTCGACCTTGCGAATCTTTGCTACTGTCGTCCCAAACTGACACCTCTCTATGTAAGAGAGCAGGATGTTTGACCACTTTGTCTTCTTTACGTCTCGTACCCCCGGTACTAGTACTGCTAGTGACCACTTAACTTTAAATACGACGACTACTTGTAACGCTTGTAAAGTATTTGACGTCATATTCACATTCTATGATGGGTAAACGGTGACCGCGTACACAGGGGTTTCGCAAGCTGAGAATTTCATTGTCAAGGAATTAAAATGTTTAATAGAGCAAGCATAAAATCTCCTTTAAGCTTCATTCGCCAACCACAAATAATAATCAATATATCCGGTAATACTTTTAGTGTCATTTGCTAAACCGAACACATTTAAGCCATTGCTTGTCGAAATGTGACGTCATTTGGGATGATGCCTTACAAACTTTGAGCGCCTATAGCTCAGAAACTAGGTATATTTCGATAGAACTTTCCTCTTGTTTTGATGTGAGGAAACACATACCAAAGTTTGTCGGTGTCGTTCAAAAACAATCTCTCTCTCTCTCTCCCTCCCGGGTTCGATTCCTGGTGGGGGCTCAAAATTTTCGGTGTTGACCCAGCATCGTGAGGGCAATTGGGGAGCTGCTGTGAATAAAAGACAGTGGCGATCACAATGAGAGCTTCGGCTCTCCTCTCCCAACCCGTCTGGTAAGCGTGGGAGCAGTAGACCAACTCATCCCTTCGGGGAGAGGCCTCATCCACTAGTGGATTGAATATGGCTGTGATATATATATATATATATATATATA